>MQRK01186538.1:3807-15318 GCA_001938485.1 Girardia tigrina | reverse complement strand
AGGAAAAATAATTACTCAGAACCGACTTATACCACGAATGTTGTTTATTGGTCCATGATTAGCAGTTATTGTGAATTGATGACCAATATTAAAGTGAAAACAAATAAAGATATAAAATGCCTATTTGATAAATTTTTGAAATCTTTTGATCACATTTCTCAAAATATACAATTTGAGAAAATAAGAACCTCTGCGGAGATACAACAGAGAGTGAGAGTGCACTCGAAAGTGAATTTGAATTTCACTAATTTTTAATCGTTTATTTTTTTAAAGAAATAATTTTTGTCATTTTGCTCGATAAAGAATCATTAACTTTAAAAGTTTTTTTGTGAATTTTAAAAAGTAATATTGTTCAAATAACATAGTTGATAATAAATAAATGAGTTGAGTCTTTTGTTTGAGCATTTAACCACATATTCTCCTTTCCTCAATCCATTTGAGAATTGTTTTGCAAAATGGAAAAGGTCTGTATTAAGGAAATTTGCACGAAATGAAACAGACCTTGAAAATTTTATTGACTCTGTATTTGATGACGTTACTTCGAGTGATTGTGATGGAATTTATGGTAAAATGCTTTGGTATGTTATCTGCAGTGAGCGAAGGTAAGAAATTTTAGAATAAAATATTTTTCTTTTTTTTATTAAAATTACTTTAAATTCTCTTTTTATGTAAAACTAAAGTTGATTGTAACAATGTGAAAATTGATTGCAACGATGTGAAAATAGATCGAAAAACCCTATATTAATATATTGTATTAATATATAATCAATAAAATATAGTATTGAACTGTTATGAACTTTATTTATTGATGGGAATAATAAAATTTGAAATGTAATAAATATATATATATATACAAATAACTTTATTTATTTTAATTAATTTAAATGTACTTATATTTATTTTAGTGAACGAATTTAGCAGCGATTTATTTTGCTAAATGTTTGTTATTTTTAAGTCGTAAAATTTATAAATTTAAATTTTAAATTGTAAAATTTCAAAATAAAATTATTAAATTTAATTTATAACACAATTTTTTTCAAAATCATTTCGTAAAAATATTATAAATTTAACCCCGTTTATTATTCATTTTTAAATTTTTTATTAATCCTTTTCCTATTAAAATATATGGATTTTAAATAATCTAAACTTCTTTTATTTTATATAATTATTTAATTTTTGCTGTTTCTTTTAAAACATTTTTAACTTTCTTAAAGTTTTATAAACTTTATGTATTTTTATGTTTTAAGTATTTATTTATTTTTGTTAAAATTTTAAATTAAACAAAATCTATAAATTATTTTGCGAATTGAAAATTTTTATTAATTCCTCATAGTATGTTCTATAAATTTTACCAAAAACATAAAACAACAATAGGATCAAGAAAAATTAATAAAGTTCATCTGATGATGTTTTTGAGTATAAAATGCAACGATGATTTGCAAATTTAAGACTGACAATTTTAACTTGAAAGATGCCCAAAGAATGGACGTTCATAAAACGAGCTTGAAGATGCTCATTGAGGTATAGCTAAAGATGATAACAAATATTAAAGAAATCGCCAAACATTTTGGAAAGATATGAATAGTTGCATGGCGGTACATAAAAACAACTGGAAAAGTGGATACAGCCAGTGTTTACGTACCACTTAATTGAAGATAGGAAATGATGTGAGAGTAAAAATCTATTATTGTCGTCACTCTCGACAACAAGCAAAATCATTTATACAGTGGATCATCACATGAGATGAAATATGAGAATTATATAAAAACCCACAAAGCATAAAATTGACTTGTTACTGAAAAAACATCAAACGTGACTCCTAAACAAATTATTCACGCAAAAAAGTTTTCTTTTATTTGGTGGAGAGGCCTATACCACTTTGAACTATTTACACTTTTACAAATCTCCAATACCAAACTTTACTGCAATCAGTTATCCCGTTTGAAAACCCTTTAAAAATACTTTTCTCAAAGGGGGCGACTGCCTGCATTCGGGCCCATAAGAATGCGGCCCCGCATTTGTTGATTAGCAAAAGCCAATCGATAATAATACTTTTAAACCGACTTTATAACCATAAGGGTTCTTCATTAATTCCTGAAAACTGCCTTCATAATACAATTTCGTTTTCATATTATCATCACACAATTGTCAGTTGGCAAGTAAAAAAAACCCGGAAAAAAGGATAATAACAAATATGATTCCACAATTACAAACAGTCAAAGAAAAATATGTGACATCCATCGCAACAGTAAAAGGCATGATCAAAATGTTCCAAAGCAGTATGAATTATACACGATTGAGTAACATTTTTTATCAATGAAAAGTATTTTCTGCAATATTCTATACGTAATTTATTACTACTTTATATGAATAAAACGAGTCTTTCTTTGATAATACCTCCAGAAGCAATAGTTTGAAATTGCATGATCATATCCCAATAAGAGTACTAGTCGTGAAGAAGATTGTCTTCAATCAAACATTGATATTTGATGGTTTGTGGTTCAGAATTCGCAACCATTTGAAATCTGACACTCGTGAAACGTAATGATAATTAAAACGATTTTGGCTAATTTGATTGACTTTTCATGCTGTTTAAGATAGACAGAGAATTGCATTCATCTTAACTCGGTTTTACTTGACTCAAATCCGAAGTCATTGTATAATTGATATTTATATATCAAATATAATTAAGAACTAATAATAATCGATATATCTATCGTTATTCATTAGATTCAAAACAAATTTAATTCTGATAATAATTAACATATTTAAACATATTTAAACAAAATACAAAACTTGTTCTCTGATAAGAAGTTGTGAAAGAATTGATGGTAGTTAACCCCTTAATTAACTCGCCCCAAATGACTTTTCGAAAGTACAATTTGTGTAGGTCTAATGAAGTTCACAAGATTTATTTACAAAAAAAGAGACTTTTAAAGTTGTTTAAAGATTTATGAATGTTCTTTTGTACTTGAAATAAAATTATTATTAAAACTTGGTGGAATGACCGCTTTTAGTGCACCAAACAATCTTGGGGGTTTAAATTTAAATTATATAATATTATACGAGAAATTGTTTGAGTGAAACTAAATTTAGTCTCAAAACCTAAAGATTGTATAACGGTTTGTAGAAATCGGACAGGAAAACAGTGAATCTTCAGAAGAACAGCAATCGTTGCCTATCAAGTTTATACTTCAGCTTCTTAATTATCTTAAAGAATATAAAACAGAAGGCATCAAATTTTGTGTTTCCTATGGCTTCATAAATTAATTTTATAATATGTAACTGTTGGGATTAAAACGTGCGATAGAATCAAATTATTTCAGGTAAACGTAAATTGAGTTGCATATAATAAATAGTATTTTTTTAAAGTTGTTAATCAGACATTGTACACCATGATAAAAAAAATTGAAGATCATTTTTAAGGTATAAATGAGGGATGGCGCTGTGAAGGCGAGTTTTTTAAAATTTTTATCCAAAATAGGTAAATTTAAGAATAAATATAAATGATTTTGGAGTTTTTTTACAAATCATTTTGTATAGGATTTAAAATACTTCCACTCGTGTTAAAAATTATACTTTAAAGTTTAATGATTAATATATACTGGCGTGCTAAATACCAAAGACTTACATGTTCAAAAAACAATTTGCTGTAACTATGAAGCCTTCAAATTAGTTTCTTAGTTTACAGGAAAACGGATCTGAACAGAAAGCCAGCGAGTAAAAATTCAAAGAATACCAACGCGATAATGAATCTTCTTAATACAAAGCTTTAAGATTTAAACTGTACCAAACCATTACCAGAAGGACATTCTTCGCATAAGCCAGTTTATTTCAGCTATCAAATGGGTAGTATTCTCTTTCAATTAGAAGCCAAAAGATACTTTTTTAACCAGAAATAATTAGACATCTATAATAATAAGAGTTCAGTTTGCTTCAAAATCATTAAACTCTTGTGGAAGATTTTATTTTTCTTGATAAAACTAAAACATGTGTAAAGGAAAGATTATCGAGAGGAAGAAAACTGAAGATTCCTGTAATTAGTAAATCTAAAAAAAATAAAAAGCCAAATAGTTCTCTTTTAGCTGTAATGACAGCAATTGTAATCCCATACTCAAGACAAGCTTAACAGTATATAATTTATTTAAGTATGATTCTTTTCTAGTAATCTAATTGCCAAACTGGACTTGTACAGAATTTCAAAACCAACTTAAATAATGTTGCCTTTAATGCAATGTATAAAAGTCGCAAAACAATCGAATATGTATGCCACACGCTTTTTTCTTACCCCCCCTATTTCTCCTCAACTGAGTCCTTTAGAAAAATCCTAAAAAGAAAAATTGTAGGTGAAGCCAGCAGAATATATTACTCAAGAACATCTGTTTAAAGTACTCACATTTACAAGATTGCATTGGTTATTTTATTCTACAAATTATGATTATATATTTTTGGATAAAGGTATCTATGTTTTGATAAATAGAATTAAGTTATATATATATATATATATATATATATATATATATATGTTGCAGAATTTCGAAATCACCATAACGAATCTAATTACCGTCGATATGATTACTCTTCTTTTAATATTTTTAGATGATTTAGATTGACTAAGCCAAAAAATTATAAATACATAAGAGATAAACTATTTTCTCATAACAACATTCACTACCTTAAACAAATAAACAAAGTTATTGAGCATGTTAACCTTTAACAAAATGATAATAGTTTATTTTTCTATTCTTTTTATTAGCTTACTTTCTATATAGGTATATATGTATCCATGGAATTTAGAAACCTGTTTTTAAAGGCTTTTTACTCAATCGATTTTCTTCAAACTTTGCACACTTACTCATTCTCAATGACAATAAATGGTGTTAGGAAGAATATAAGTTTTATAAATTATTATTATCAAATTATTGTTTAAAATTATCATTAAAATCTTTATTAATTTATTTAAAATTAATTAAATATGGTTCCAATTATTTCGTAATTAATTCTCACATGTTTTATGTTTTTGTTTTAATCAGAATAAATTTTTGGTAACAAGTTTGAATTTGTGTTGTTAATTTAATTTAGATATCGACTAACAAATGGTTATGTGAAAATTTGAACGAAAAAACTTTTTTATGTCTCAGAATTGGGAAAAAACGGTCCCATCGGAGTTACTGAACAATATTAACTGAAAAAGATCTACTTATAAATTATAAGTAGTTTATATTAATTTTTAATATTTTGTAGTTTTTTTTAAATTAGTTTGTTAATTAAAACTTTGTTGATCAAGTACAGTTCTGTCTACATAAAGAATGGATATAAAACATTTAATTTTTTGATTTACTAGTTCAAAATTTAGCTTATAGTATGACTACCTCCACCATCTTGGTACATCAATAAGAGATTCTTTAACTATTGCAATGTAATATAGTTTGAATTTGAATGTATTTGAATTCATTTTTTGTGGTTTAAAATCGAGTCATTTTAATCTAAAAACAATCGTAAGAAGATTTCAGTAGGTTAAGAAATAAATAAACCGTAACATACTTATGTCATGAACGATTAAAATTTTTTTAATTTTAATAAATCATCTGAAAAATGTTCAACAGACATTTTTCTTTTATTTTGTTATTCCGAAGTAAAAAACTTAATTATAAAATAAAAAAAACTATTAATATCTGATTAATTATTTATTTGTTAAGCAATTTAGTAATTCGTAATTTTTTTAATTTTAATTTTTAATTTTTAATTTAAAAATTCTTATGACAATGGAGAATTGTAAGAATCTTAACAGTAATTTAAGAAAAGATAGAACTTGGATAAAACTTGTAATTATAAAAGTAAGAAGAAACCAGGTTAAGGCTGATCAAAAACAAACAAGATATTAGCTGAGGAGAATCGTCTATCAATATCTTGTGCAAGTTCTGTAGCTGACAAAGTGTCAATTGATTTGACAAGCAAAGAGATTATTAAAAATGAAGGAAGAAGTTCATCAGTGAATACTATAATTGATGTCAAGATAACTTCAGAAGTGGAAAATGATAATGACCTTACTCAAATAGGTATATCAAAGATTTTGTGTAAATATAGTATTATAGTGTCCCATAAGTTTCTCCCATTATTTTGATGTGAAATGAATACACGAGATTTGCTATTTAAGGTTTGAGCAAGGTATGGAGAATACGAAATTTTCAAATTAAACTATAGTAATTTTTGCCTTACGGCCAACGCAACCTGCGGTCTTAAGTTGTCATGAAGGAATTCGACACCTCGTCGGTTATCCAATACTGGCCGTTTTCTGCTATGGCAGCTTTAAGTTGATCCAGTTGATTGTATTACCTTACTGAAGGAGCTCATAGTACAAAAATCCCTTCCGGTCTACAAAATGTACAGAATAACTTTCTTTGGATAAAGCCCAGGATTCGCAACAGTTGAAGGTCTTTTTTCTTTAGACCAAGTGCGTTTTCGATGAAAATTTTGATGCAAAATTCAGATCTCATTTCCAATGACAAGACTCTTTAAGAAAGAATTTCTTTCGTATCGGTGAAGAAACGTAAGGATGCGGTTCATAAGACCTGTCTCCGTCAATAGGTGTGGAACCTAAACTTCAAATCGATTCGCATATTCCATCTTAATTAAATACTTATGTACTGTTGTCTTGAAAATGTTGGTAGCATCCACTATCTCAGGTACACTATATCGCGATTTTCAATGAGCACAGTCTTGATAATGTCCGTATCCGTCATTTGCTGGGCGGCTGCTGTGGTCTTCCTCTTCCAACTTTAAATTGCCAGCTCTAAATATCTTAAACTAAACCACTGCCGTAAACGGTACAAATCTCGTCTGTAGTGCTCCTTGCATTATTGCCTTTTAGGCAATGAAGCCTAATATTCCGCAAATGATTATTTTGGTTCTCCATATTGAACGGTGTAGAAAATATTTTAAAAGTGACTTTGTATCAACGAAACGTACTTTGAAAGGGTTCTGGGCCGACTGAAATCGATGCCAACGGCTAAGAGATAAACCTATATTTTTATATAAACTTAGCCAGTCAAAGTCAGTCATATTTAATAACAGAAAAGTAAATTTTTAATCAGATATTTTATATTTTACTAATTAAAAGTTACATTCAAAATTTTTATATTTACGAATAAATTTTAAAAAATAATGGCGTTTAATTTTAAAACAATAATAACGACATAATAAAATATATTTCGACGATTTGACTTTCATGTTCAAATCACCGATTTTTTGCCTATTTACTGCCGAACTGGGCGATTATGCAATAAACAAAGTAAAATTAATCGAAAACTCTAAACCAATTGGTTGAGAGTGCTGTTTGAACATTGATTTTAGAACGACAAGATCTCATGAGACTCCCAATAATTTTTTGACAGAATTTTGACCTCAATTATACTCAAGTTGCATTTACAAGTTTTCCTTTACTCAGTAATATTACTCTTATACATTTTTTAAAAATATTTTAATAATAAAAATAAATATTAATTAAAATTACTCTAACTCAAAGTCATAATTTAAAGATTCTTATCATTCATAGGCCAAGAACAAAGTGTTAAAAGAAAATTATTAATTATAAAAAAAATACAAAATTACGACATAAATGATTAATTTGAAGTGAAATGTTTCTAGAATCAACATTGTTTTATTAGAGGAAAATCTAGAAATTATTTCTTCTTTAATCGAATGATAATTTTTCAGCAATTCTTAATTCCGATTCGGTTCATTTGGTGTTGATTAATTTTCCTACAACAGATGGACAACAGTTGATCAGAAATAAAAATTCCGTTTGGTTAGTTAGCGTGCGAACTCAAACGATTAATCTGATTATGTTTCCTATTGAACCAATTTGGTGTTTCAGAGGAACACTCAGATTCTCCGCAGAGCAATGATAACGCGATCACTTACCCGTGAATCCGGTTTTAAATTTTGTTTAATAATGGAAATTCTGGTTTTCCTACACCGGTTTTTTTTTGATTTTTTTTCGTCGTTGAGTTTCATTTAAAATATTTCTTCTGAAAATAATTCGAAGAAAATATTTTCATATATAAATTTATTGGATAAATTAATTAAAATAAGGTTATTGGATAAATTTGATTATCAGGCAAAAAATATTTGATTGAATTTGGGTTTTCTTTGAGTTTCTTTCGAATTTTGTTTTTCTTTTCGTTTTTTATTTATGTATTTATGAAGAAAAAAATTTAGAAAAAAAACAGAAAATTATTTTACGATTTTTTTTTGAAAAGACGAATGTTAATTTTATTGAAAGATGTTTTCATTTTTATAATCATTGAAATAAATATAAATTTTATAAAAATAATTAATTTATACTTGTCTATTTGTGTTGCTTTGTTTGTTTGTTTTTGCATAACCATCGGAGTCGTGTGTGAAATGCGGTTCATCACAACAATGGTTCGGACTAAATATGAAGGACAAATACTAGTTCATTTATTTTGAAGCATTAATGACATTATTTAGTAGTTGTTTTAACGCATTAATTATATTTCATATAGCGGGAATGTGTGTATACTTGTTTTAATACTGATGAGTAATAAAATTTTATTTGTTGCTGAATAAGAACAATGCGGAAAATTTTCGTGATATGGCATACGCTTTTCAAAAGAAACTTCTTTTTCCAGATTCACATTACATAAATAGATTTTAAGAAAGAAAGACAATCTGTACATCAGAACTTTTCAAATGTAGATTAGAAAGTTCAGATTTCCGAGGACAAAACTTTTAAAATGGGAATTATTAACTAATGTATATTAACGTTATATGTTTGTTGAAAAGTTATCTATTTCTGTTGGCTAATGCTATGACACCGCCTTTAACTTGGGTTATCAAAAGTAGGGATATTGATTTCTGCTAAAATTTCCTTTACCAGATATGAAATAACTACGTGTATAATATGTAACTTCCGACATTATCACTAATGATAAATCTTATCCGACCCTTTATTTACCAGAAGACGAGCGTGATTCAAGACAGTCGCGAAATATTGGTGAAAAGCCTCTATTATAGTTGATTAAACTTGAAGAAAATCATTTATTTAATTTTAGACTAAATTAATTAAATTTTGATAATTATTTAATCAACTCTAGTCAGATAATAAACATTTGACATTTCGGTTATTTGATTACGTTAAATTTCTGAGGTTTATTATAGGATGGGGTATATACAGAATCCTCACAATTGGCATCCTGTTGACAAATCGATATTGGCAATAACTGCCATCATGGAAATTTTAGAAATTCTATTAGGAAGAAAAACATTTTACTAATTATGTAACTTAGCGCCAGAATTGGCTAACATAATTCAATTAAGAGATTGGAAAACAGTATAGTGTACCAAATTAGTAATATGTATTCCCAATGTTTTCTGAGGTCATATAGAGGGTAGCTTACTGAAAATTATATCAATTTGTCTTTCAATACATACATAATACTTTATAAGTGCCATATGAAAAGGAAATGGTAAGTTTTTTATAGACCTAAAGAAATTCACCTTTCTTCGTATATTTGAGTGTTACATTTTTAATTTAATTATATCTGGTGTAGACAAAAATGCATATATTCGTATAAAATTAAAATAGAAAATTTATGATATTTTAAGTATAATAAATAATATCAAATTCTTTTTACTTTCTGAAGGCAATATTTTAATATTTTCTGTGGTTTTTCAAAAACAGCAAAAAAAAGGAGGGAGGAGAATGAAATAATTTGTTAGTTGCAAGACATAAAAAAGAATTTAATCGCCTAATTATGGGGCGCCTAAATATTGATTAAGCTTGATTACACTCAGTGAATTATCAACTCATAACTACGCACTAGCAAATGATGTGAGCAAGTTTACATTAGAAGCTTTGGAACAAGCATTTCTACCTTATGTATGACAAATTACTCTCCATATTGTTCACAAAATCAGGAATTCAATTAAAAGGCTTTTTAAAAGCAAACAATACAACTCAAACTTTATTAAAAACTAGTAAACGCCATTTAAAAAAATATTTTTGATAATATATTTCAACAGTTTAACCGTCATCATCAGATCACTGATTATTATGTTACAATGTCACATACATCGAAAAGACTGTCCGTCATCTCTACAAACGAGTCCAAGAACACAGTCAAAGAGGAGGAAAGAGTAATATTGCTGAGCATAAAAAAACGTCTAAATGTAATATGAGTAAATATTTTTAAGATTTTGTGCAAGCATGTTTAAAATTATTTGGATAGAGTGTCATGTGAAGCATTGTTGATATGATCGTGTGATCCAAAAATCAATGTTCAAACAGCACTCTCAACTAATTTGTTAAGAATTTTCGATTAGACTTACGTAAGTGATTGTATAAGCATTCATTTCTTATATAAAAGCAATAATAAAGAACATAATCAGTGATCTGATGATGACGGTTAAACCGTCGAAATATATTATAAAAAAATATTATAATTTAAAAAATTATTATAATTTATTTGTTGGATCACTGGAGGGATGGTCGAGCAATATATGATGAAGATATAAAAAAGGAATTTGTACATGTTCCAAAATCATTTACTTCATAAAGCTTCAAGAGAAAAGAAAACAGTAACGTTTATTCTGAAACAATAGAAAAATTAAAAAACAAAATTACGAATTATAAGTTTTACTTCGTAATATTTTATACATTTCAGGGGGTTAAGACCTTTTTAGTCCGGCAATTTATACTTCAAGAACACTAGAAAAATATGAATTATCCTTTTATATTTGGTTTTTATACGTAACAATACAAATTATTAAGAAAAGTTAAAAAAATCCTTTTAAATTCAACTGAAAATACGTAAAATCTCTAAATGATATTGTGATAATATATTTGGTATATATTTACAACTTGTTAAGGATGGAGACTTATTTTTCATTTTGTTGTAATTAAGTATAACCAAATAAACACTAGTCAAACAAATCTTTGATGTCAAAGTAAATTATAAGATTTAAAAATTAAAATTTAAAAATTTTAATTCTTCAATCAAACAATGTTACCCCATTCAAATATATATATATATATATATATATCAGGCGCGTAGCCAAGGGGGGTGATTGGGTGGATTTCCACCCCCCCTGATAAAATGTCCTAAAAATTGTTTAAAAAAAATATTACGAAAAACAAAACTTAGAGGAACGGGACCTCTCGTTTTTCCCCCAATTAAAATCCAATTGGGCGTTCCCATTTTAATCCACGTTTTCGGCCCTACTGGCGAGGCTGAAAACAAAGATTAATATAGAAACCCTTGATTGGATTTTAATCGGGGAGAAAAAAGGAGGAACGTTTAAGGAGCTTAAGGATCGTTTAAGTTTAGAGGGTTAAAATCGGGAGACACCCCCACCCCTGAAAAAATTTAAACAAAAAATAAGATGAAACAACTCAAAACCGATGACAGAAATACGACAGGAGAGGAAAGACTCAATGGATTAATGTTTTTGAGCATTCATCGTGACATAGAAGTATCGTTTGAAGAT
>MQRK01186537.1:16127-27100 GCA_001938485.1 Girardia tigrina | reverse complement strand
GAACAAAGCGACTTCTCAACTTCAACCAAAAGAATAGATATCCAAGCCAAAAACACAGGAGGAAGAACTCTATGGCTACTTGATATCAAAACTCCGTATGACGAGACAGAAAACCTCAAATCTGCAAGAGAACTCAATGAAACCAAGTATGAGCCCCTGGAAAAAGAAGCTAAAGCCAAATACCCAGGATGGAACATTAAACTTGGGACTATTGTCGTAGGATGTCTCGGATCCTGGCCGGAGAAGAACAACGAGGTACTAGTGGATTTGAAGTTGTCCGAAACCGCAATCAATAGTCTCAGGAGAAGATGTGTAATCTCCAACATCAAACACTGCGCATCAACTTGGGCGAAGCGCAACACTCTCTGCTACAATCCCTGTTCCAAGGATATGCCTACCAACTCAATCCTGGAGCAAATTCAATCACTGGACGTTTAAAAGACGCTGTAGTCTAAAACGGCCCTTTCTCTGTGGTCCTCTGTGACCCTAATTTTCTACTTGTTTTGTGATAATAAAATTTTGTAAACAACGCAATTGTCGTTGGTGTATACGTATAATTTGGAATGAATCTGCGATATTTGCGTCATTTCTAAGAATGTCGACAGAGAATTATTTTCAGCTAGTTCTACATCGCATCGACAACCGGAAGCCGCAGTGACGGACCATGACATGTTAATAATATTCGACAAACAATTCTGAAGAAAGTCAATAAAATTCGCATCAATTGTCGATTGATGTAGTTCCAAAAGAGAGATCGGAGTACTTGCTCTTCCTCGCAGTCCGATCTCTCTTTTGGCCACAGGTTACACTTGTTAACATTAATAAGTGTAATTCAGTAATATCGCAAAGATCATAAGTAACTACCGTTCGTTATACCTTGATATAAAGTGTATTTTTGATGGATAAACAGAGTTCTGGGTGGAGAGTTATTTACGAGCAATATGTGGAGTGATTTCATAACTCTAACATCGTAAGCGGAAATCTGACAACCTCGTAGGAGGCATATCGGGGGCTGCTAGTGTCTTTTAGTTAGGCATTACCCTCTAAAGAGCCTACGGCTCAATACCATTGAAAGAGATGGGAAACCCAGGAGGAATACGTGTACATTTGGACGCATAAGACTGTTAGAAATACCTTGATACTGTCAGTAGGAACACTCTGGTAAGATGTTACCACTTTCGCGGGCGCCCATTCTCGAGCAAGACATTCAAAATGGGATTCATGGGATTTCTAGAGACACCAGTAATGACGAAGTGCGTATTCTGATAGAAAACTTGTGTGCATTCGCAGACCTGAGAGAAGCAATACAACTCTAAATGACGATATGATGGGATCAAATATTCGCGGTGAACTCGTGGGGCCAGCGCGCAAGGACCTAATTAATGCAAATGTCTCGACCGGTCTGCCAACCGACTTGATTGTCTGTTCGAACAGAACAGCGAATCTCACTCAGAGAGTCTCACACAGCAGGGTTGTCCACCAGTACTTCATTTCAAGAGAGCCTGAAAGACACATCTCACAAAGTTCACTCGACCACAAGGTTGCTCTCGAAAATATATTAATAATAAATAATTTTAAAATAGTTTTCAATTATTAAAATTATAAAATAATTTTTGAATAATAAAATAAAATTTTTTATTAATTTTAGAAAAATTAAAAATATTTTTTATTAATAAAATAATTTTCAAATGATAAATAATTACAAAATGAAATAATTTTTAATTCAATAATAATAAGTGATTTTAATTTACTAAATTTAAAGAATATTTCTAAACAATTAGGAATGCGAGCGGCAGTTAATTTTAGTTCTCTGATCGGAATTTAAATGGATTCACAAAGATTATTCGGAATTGAAATCAAATTGAAATTCTAAAAATTAATCGGAATGGTACTTAAATATTTCAATTTGAATTTAAAATTATTCTTTATAAATTTATTCGAATTGAAATATTATTTTAATAGAAAAATGAGTTGATCCAAACAGAGAACAGATGAAACAGTATTTTTAGAAATATTAATTTTGTTTAACATTTGAATTCTGTTGAAATATTTTATAAATATTTCTAAAATTATTTTTTATTTTTAAATTAATAAATCAATAAATAATTCGAGTACCGCTCTTTTCCCACTGAGAAAATAAATGTATAAATATAATTTTTAATTAAAAAGTATTTGGACGCATAATAATTATTACATGATTTTGAATTAAGAAAATAATATAATTTTGTAATACAAAATAATGAAATAATTATGCGTACACGAGCAAATATTCAGATGGGAATTCGGATTATCACTATAAATAATAATAGATCATTAAATAAGACAAAAAATAATCAATAAATGATAAATTTAAAGAATAATGGCCATTGGTTTATAAAAATTAAGACGCCATTTTAAATAACAATTTTTTATTAGAGCAATATATTTCAATGGAATATCCGTCATCATCAGGCGATTCTGAATGTAGCTGTGTATCTTTTTTGATTCCCGTCCTGAGGTTAATTTTTCTTTCACTTGCATTCGCTTTTCATACAAAACCGTCACCGCCTGCTCTCTCCGGTCCAGTTTCTCCATCTCTTCCTGCAACTTGTCCGCATTCTCCAGATCCCCGGCCTGATCGTAATGCTCCATTAGCAGCTTGAAACTTGCCAATAAATCCTAGTATTTATGTTGATATTCCTGGTGCAAACCCCACCATCGTATAGTGGTGGCGAAATTAAACTAGACTACTTAAAATTTTCATTTAAAGTAAATAAAAGTTCAATAAATATTTTTATACCCAACCAATAATCAAAGAAAGCCTTATTTTTAAATATATAAGTGATCATATTTCTTACAAAGTTATTGCTAAAACTTAAAATATGTTAAAATGTAAGTGGCGGAATTAATCTAGACGACTGAAAAAATATCAAGAAAAAGACGGAATACGACATTTATTGAATTTGATTCCAACTTTTTGCCAATACTTTAGTCAATCTTGTTACATATCTATTAAAATTTAATAAATTAAATAGTCCTCTAATAGTTTTCATGAATGTTTATAAAGTGAACAGATTCTTTTATACCTTGACGTAGTTCGTTTTTCGTATTAGGCTGATTTTTGGAATAGACCTTGTCCGATAACATTTTCCAGATATTTTCCATGATATACAAATCTGGAGAATTTACTGGCCAATTTAAGCACTTTAATCTGTTTAAATTCATGAAATGCTTAGTTACATTTGAAATATGCGGTCTTGCATTATCCTGAGTAATATAAAATTCATCTTCAAAATTTAATCGCATTATTGGCACACCAAAGTTCTTCAAAATTGTAATATAATTTTCTGTGTTTAGTGTACCTTCAACTTCCTTGAGAGCAATAAGACCGTTTGACATTACCATACCCCAATACATTATTTTACAGCCACCACATTGTCTTTTAACTCTGTTAAAAGTTACATTTGGCCGAGCAAAAGTTTCCCTCAATACTATTTAATGATAGATAACGCAAAAAATCAAAGTTTTTACCAATTATCAGGTCCATCGAGAGACCAGCACTTTTCGTCCATAAATATACATCTATCCCAATTGATTTTTTCTACAAGCCATTGCGTTATAATTTCGATTCTTGTTTCTTTATGTTTCTTTGTTAACATAAATTTTTGTGGATGACTTATATATATATAATTCTTCTTATTAAACCAATCGTTTAATGTTCTTCGTTTAACATCTAAATGTAATTCATTCTTAACCACATTACAATTAACTTTCTGTCCATCCAAATTCATTTTTTCGACATATCTTTTTATCCTAGTTGATAATCTGCTATTAATGTTTGGTTTTGGACCGGGTTTCTGGTGTAATCCTTTTTTTCTTTTATTTAAAATCCACCAAACACTTGCCTTTGAAATGCCTATCATTTCTGATATTTCTTTGTATGATTTTCCTTTTTCTTTCAAATTTTTAATGTTTCTCACAATAATTTCGTCATACATTCTCTAAAAAATCTTAAATATATAATATTTATTTATGGAAAATAATTTAAACTTACCGTCCAGATTAATTTCGCCACAAATATTTAAACAATATGTTACAAATAATGTCAATTTGAATTACCTATATTTCTAATTAATAAAATTATTTAAATATTGTAAACGACAGTTTTCTAAATAAATAATAACATATTATAACGTTTTTAAAAAAATTTGGCTGACCAAATTAAATTCTTTAGTCGTCTAGTTTCATTTCGCCACCACTATATATTAAGGATGTCAGGATCCAATAGCCGTTTATAGGCCAAGGTTAGTTGCCGCTTGTCTTCTCTTTCTTGTAGAACCAACTTCCGGAAGTTCATTGAACTGAGTTGCCCTGATTGTTCCAGAGTGATCTGTGGTTCCTCTTCTGGTAGATCCATTCCACCCAGCAATTTCCCCACACATTCAATTGTAGCGTATTTGGAGAGACCGCACTCAACTATTGACTGGTTATTCTCCAGAAACTTCCCCTGGAATATCAATTGTTGAGCATGAATGGGCACTCTCTCTTTTTCCCATATTCTTTCTTTAATATCTGCTATCGTACTGACAGCCCCATCAATGCCTATAATCCGTCCATCCATCAATCGAATGAAGACGGGCTGAGATTTTTCCCATCAGAATTGACTTTTGCTTCAAAGAGGTCGTAATTTGTTTCATTATCTCTGATTGAGGTTAATTCGTTTGATGAATCGAGCAAATCATCACTGATATCTTTACCGAGCTCGACCGATCTCTCACTTGTATTTTCTTTCTCTCTTCCGTCCTCGAACTCCTCGTGTCTGTCGTGTATTGTGCGTGTTACATGGCCTCTCGCGTTCGGTCTGAGTATCTCAGGCGCCCATATTATCGTTCTTGTGAGCAATTCTCTCGCGCGTTCTCTTTCTGGAAACAACGCGACAATATATCTCACTAGTAGAGCGATGCAACCCACACGCGCAACTACCATCATAAACACATTTCTCAACGCGACACACACGTGGTCTGGCTCGAGGACACTCTCAACAATCTGTATCAGATAGTTGTGCTCGCTCTCGTACTCATTCTAGCATCCGGGCCCATGAGGATGCGGTCCAACATTCAAGCTCCCAATCGTCAATTGTGGTCCTCAAGAGGACCGTATCTCTTTCACCATTATTAGAAGTACTTGAGGAACCACCGATGAAATAATCTGGTTGAATCAGGCATCTCATATCGTTTGCTGACAACAGATTCAACAACAACACCGCTCCATCGCTGTCTTCCGTCGTTCTCGTACATTCCGGTGCTTTCAGTTGATTGCTGTTCATGTAGCACAAACACAAGAGCGTCGCGGGGACATATCTGATTCGAATATAGCGCAACGGTTTCATCAATCGCCAATACAAAGGACTGATCTGCACATCTGATTTCTGATCAATAATCGACTCGAGAAAATCCAAATGTTTCGCTTCTTCGTCCTCCGACTCGGAACAGCTGCCGACGTCTTCGAATGTGTGCTGAATGTTGTCTCGATTGTCACTGAATGAAATGTAATCGTGGTTCAGTTTATGCTCGACGAATTCATCGATTTTCCTGATCATTTTCTGACGTTTTTTATTTTTATCTTCCTTTTCGTCGACTGCGTCGTCTTCATCGAAAATTGCATTCGAAAAATATGTTGATAGAGAATTTGCGAATTAATTTAATTTATAAGTCAAATCAATCGATAAAACCTTTATTGGTCATCAAAGCAGCGAATCTCATCCAGAGAGTCTCGCACAGCACGGTTGTCCACCATTACTTCATTTCAAGAGAGCCTGAAAGACACATCTCACAAAGTTCACTCGACCACAAGGTTGCTCTCGAAAATATAGTAATAATAATTAATTTTAAAATAGTTTTCAATTAGTAAAATTATTAAATAATTTTTGATTAATAAATAATTACAAAATGAAATAATTTGGATTCTGATTGAAGCTGTGAAGCTTATAAATGTTAAAATGGTGATTACATAATTGATTATCTATTTACTGTGGAACAGTAATATATTGCTCTAATAAAAAATTGTACTTCAAAATGACATATTAATTTTTAATAAATAATTAAATAATGATTTTCGTGAAAAAAAAAATAATTTTGAAATTAATAAAATTAGATAATCATTTCGGATTAATAAATTAATAAAATTATTTAAGAATAAAAAAAATAATAAAACAAAATAATATTTTTTAAATAAAATGTAAAAAATACTTTAAATAAATAAAAATTATACAATTTTGAAAAAAATAAAAAGTATTGTTCGTGTATCCGTGTAGAAATTTTATGGGTGTGCGGAATGTTTTGAATTGTGTGTTGATATTGTGCATGTTGTGTGTTGATTCGGATTGTGCCTCTCCTGCACGGATGGATGATCGATATTTTCTTTGATTCTACTAATTAAAAATAATTTAATTTAATTTCAAAGTAAAAAGATTTAAAATAATTTTTGAATGTATTATTTATTTTTTAATTAATTTAAAATTTTAATATATTAATTTAATATGTTCTTTTTTTAAGCAAAATGTTTAGATTTAATTTCAACCAATGAGATTCTTTATAATTAATAATTTTTATTAACAGATTTTCATTTATTGAAAATAATTAGTTTGAACTCAGAAATATATCGATCAAGAGAGATGTCGAATAGTGAGTGTGCTTGTGGTATTAATAAATGTTGTAAACCTCATATTGATGTTGTTAATATGGCGACCACGGCTCGTGTGACAACGAACATTATGGGACACGAAAAATTCGATGGATCCGAGTCAAAATTAAATGACTTCATAAAAAATTTCGAACGTTATGCGGACATTGTGTGTATAACAGAAGATAGAAGATTAGTGATGGTGACGATCTCCATGACTCCATGAGCGATCACAAAATTTTCAGAAGCAGATGGAAATACGTATAAAGAAAAACTGAAAACGGCATTTGTGAAAGAAAAATCTTTGCTCGACACAATGAAGGATATTTTAAATCTCCGGTGGGGATCTTCATATCCAGAAGAAACGTTCAAAAGTCGAAGAATTAGTAACGATATTAACAGAAAGCAAACTTTCTAAGAAAAAGCTGCTCAACCTTGTTTGCATGAATGTGGTTGACGATTATGAGGTGAAAAGATTATTTATTTTAACTGTTATTGGTTGAAATACAATTACAATTAGTCATTTCATAAGAAATTTAAACAATAATGGCAAAATGTTACAATTAAGAAAGCCAATAAACTCAAATTTTATTGTCGCAATATATGCGGTGGATTATCGACCATCTTCACGCTGAATCAAAAACAATTTCGCTGTCTTATATACAGCAAATTGATGATTATGCAATCATCTTGCGTAATAACTAATTAAATATTCTCAACAAATTGGAAGAGGGCTTTGTGTGGACATTAATGGACGGATCAAGTGATTCAATCAATAATGCCTCACGAGTGACTCTTTCCCAATAATTTCTAAAATTACTGCACGATATTTTAAAATCAGTTGTTTACACCTCCGATCTACAACCCTCCATGTGTCCAGCGATATCACTCCCATCACCCAATCGTCCATGCTCCTGAATCCACTTACAGAGATGACGAGACGTCTCTCCAATGATTGCAGCGTTGCACCCATTACACGAGAATTGATAAACCAGATTGGAACATAAACTCAAAGGAGTACGAGATTTATTGCTGAACATACTTCGAATTTTGTAAGATTCAGAAATGATTTTTAAATTCAAATTTGTACTATCGATTGATTTTAAAATAGACGATTTAAATTTTTGTAACCTTCTGAATGAGGAAAGATTAGCGTACATCCAATATTAGAATTTTCATTAGATAATTTATCGGGTTTTAATTCGTCTTTACTCTCATGTTCTTTGTTCATTAATTTATCTATCGTCTCAATGGTTAATTTCTCTAAAAATGATTTCGAATAGCCATTTTTCTGCAATAGTTCTGTTAGTTTATCTGTGCTTGCAATGCTTTGTCATATGTTGATGATAGACGCCAACACCTAAATAACAAACCCTTTATCATACTTCCATTATACTTAGGTTCACAGAAGCTTTTAGTAGTAGCATATAGCGTAATAGAGTTTAAATATAAAAGGAATATGATCAAAGGTTTGGTATGCCGCTCGTGGTCTCATTCATCCACGTTTTCAAAATCTGTTAAAAGTACTGATACATTGAGCAAGTTATTGATTAATAGTGGTTACTCTAAGTCCATCATTGACAGACTCACTCATGAGACTGTAGATAAAATAATTGAAAAGAAAAAATTAATAATGAACAAATTAGTAGTTTAAACAATGAAAACTGCTTTACACTTGGATATACTCTAAGCTTACCTTACTCCGAGGGTTTTAAACACTTAAAGAATTTGATCTTGAAATCAACAAATAATATTTTAAAATTAAAAATTATTTCTCAGTGATTTAAAGTTGAGAATATGTTTTGCAATAAATCACACACTCCTTTAGGCTTGTGTTCGGACATTTTTTATCAATACCCATGTAATTGGTGCAATGCCACATACATCGGATAGTTACCGTTGCTATGGTAACCCCCTGGGGTGGGGCCAAACATACCATTTCCCCCTACTTTGGTAACAACATCACTCCTCTTTCACATCTTTGAGAACCGTTTATAGCATCACAAACTTTCATATTTTTCGTATAAGACGACCAATCTAAATTGAGTTTATTTCTCCTTGTTTCAATAATTATCCCGATAGAAAACCTTTGAAAAAGTTCAGTTTGTTTTCAATATTTAAATAATTTCAATGAGATATCATCGCGACAGAAAGAAAATAAATATGACATAAAATAATATTACAAACAAATCATATTTTACGGTTGATTTGAAATCCAAATAAATTTTAAAGATTTTCAATTTTGAAATTCTTTACAGATTAATTAATTTATGAATGTAAAAAACTCGATTCCCATTTCTTTTGAAATGGTACTTGTTATTTAAGAAAAATATTTTTTCCGTATTTTTTTCGTTAAGTTTTTATTTCAAATTTCGTCAATTGAGGCAACCTTCACAATCGAAAGTTTTGTTACAATTTTGTTTAAATAAATTAAAATATTATTAATAATGACCTAGTTTAAATTTCTTTGCCGAAAGTATAAAGGAGGATCAAGAAATGCCGTTTTCAAGTTGGCTGAGCCGAACGAAGATAATTTCTATAAGTTTTCGGACTCCAGCAAGGAAAATAAAAAAGAACTCGAGATGATGCGGCGAATACGAGCACACATGAATATCACAGAGTGCAGAGGAAGCTCCATCGACTTGTGCAACTGTTTCAATTTGCACTTCCAATTTATCAACGGTGGGTCTTTGATGGATTTCCTAGCCGGAAATCACGACATCATGGTAACTATGATCCACGATCTCGATCTAATCGAACACCCGCAGCGAATGTCCGAAGGCACGGCGGTCGAGTTGCTGTCACAAATTTCTACAGCACTCAATTACCTACACAACAAGATAAATGTTTTCCACGGGAATATAAAACCTTCAAATATTCTAGTAAATTTCTATGGAATTTTGAAAAATGTGAGCGAATGTCATGAGGCATTGATGAACCTGGAGTTCAACGCGATTGTGACTGAAAAATTAAGATTCAAACTGACCGACTTCGAATATGCGGGAGACACGGGTGTTGTGGAAGATTTTTATAGAGGCGATCCTAACTTCTTACCGCTTCCAACAGATTGCGAAGATCTTCACTTGAAATCCACTGCAACGGACATTTATTCATTGGGGCTTACGATTTATATTTGCGTGAGTATAGTTTGATTTGTTGTAACTACTGTCTCTTATTTATGTATATTTTTTAATTTAATTTTTGTCTCATTTTTTAAATTTATTTTCTATTTGTTCTTTTTTGTTCATAGAAAAATCAACTGAAAATAATTTCAAAAACAGAAAAACAATTCGAAAAAATTATTCAATTTAAACATATTAGACATAATTGGCAAAAGCTGAAATAAACTTCTGAACATTTATTTCCATCTGAAATCGTGGTACAAATATTTTCTAAAATAATTCGCTGAAGTCACTAATTGCGTAATCAATATATCTCTTTTTCCTGGCAGCTTATAAAATTTAATTCATTGTCATATTCTAATATCTGCTTTGATCGCTACAGAACTACACCCATTAATTTATGTTCATTTTAAGTTAACACTTTCTATAATATTTTCATTTGTTCGACTTTTTTGTGTCGAATTTTCTCGGGTTGTGCATCCGTAGCGGCCCAAGCAAACATAAATATATAAATCAAAAAACAGGAAAAGATTCTGTGTGTATGTTTCATGGGATGAACTAGATTCTTCCGAATCTGGTGGAAATGTATAATTGTATTATCCAGCGATTTACTCACAATGCTCTTAATGCCATACTTCACTGCAGCCACTCCAGTGTTCGATGGTTTGACGAATATTTTAAATAGTTTGTATGTGTGAATGTAGGGATGCAGTATGCTGATTTGAGTTGAACCAAGAATTGTGATTCTCCCACGCAGATGGAAATTGGTATTTTTAACAAAAGATCTGAATTACTATAAAATTATTTTAGCGTTTTAATTCATTTAATTATTTATTTTAAAAACCTTTTTTAACATCTATATAATTTAAATGCAAAAAATTAATTAATTTAAATTCATTATTATACTACTACAATTTATATTAATTATAAACTTTTTAATGACTGTTTTATTTTTTTATCAATTATTTTCAAATTAATTATTTATCAATTTTTAAGTCACAGAATTCCAAATAACTTTAATATTTAAAACATAATCTGTTTTAAAAATTACATTTCTGGCAATCCAAATTTAATTAAATTAATTTTGAGAATTATTTTTTAAAATTAATTAGAGATATTTGTAATGATAATTCTTTTTTATTTTGATTTTCGATATTTGCTTATTTTATATATTCAAAAATTTTAAGAGTG
>MQRK01186522.1:26582-39582 GCA_001938485.1 Girardia tigrina | reverse complement strand
TATATATATATATTTATATATATATATATATATATATAATTTGAGTCTTTATTATTTTAACGAATTAAACGTTGTCGATTTTAATTGTAAATTAAATAAAGATATCATTTTTTTTATTCTTGAAATTTGTTTTTGACGGTTTTAACTTACAAATTCTCGGAAATTACAACGAAAGATATCCGGCGAAAATTTGTGATTTTTGGCGGTCATTCGACGGCGCCGAACAACGACAATGGCTAAAAATAAAAATAATAATAAGAAAGAAAATAATAATAATAAAATAAAAATAAGAAAGAAAAACGGCCCTCGTTAGGGCCATAAATTATGATTAGATGTGGTCGCTCCAAGACGTCAGAGAGCGAGAGTGGGCCGTCAGATGGCCACGAAAATTAAAGTTGGCGATAACATTAGCAATAAAGTACAGAAAATAGACGAAAATTAATTATTGTTTTTAGACTAAAGGAAGTATAAAAAAACAATCTCAAGAATTAATTTAAGACAGAATCAATGATAAAGTTCTATAAATATTCAGTAAAAATCTTTTAATAAAAAATTACTAAAATAATTTAATAAATATATTATAATATCCATATAATAGAGATTTAATTATTTAGCATAGAATTTAATATATAGGTAAAAATATTAATTATAATTATCTATTAGATAATATCAAATGAGTCTTTTCTGGCAAAAGATCAATTATCATTTTATTCACCATTATCAAGAAAAAATCAAGACGAAAGGAATTATTTTAAAACGATAAGCAGCAGAGGAAGAATCGCAATTTTATCTTGATTGATTTAATATTAAGAAAAAAAATAATAAAATCTTTCTTTATTCACTTCATTTTAATAATAAAATCTGAAAACGTTTTTTGAAGATACTTAAATATTTAAATTATTTTTATTATTAATTATTTTGTTAGTATATTACATGTTCTAAATACTTGAATGGCTTGGAAGGGAAATTCTTCAGTCACAAAAAAATAAAGTCGTTATTTTAAAACACAAACCAGTCCTTTAATATTTTATACTATATTTAAATAAAAACTTAAAACAAGTTATTTATTTAAAAATAATACAATAATAAAATAATATAAAATAATCATATCACTAACCATGGATTTTATTGATGGACATAACAAGTCCTATGGAATCAACCGATAATGAATTAAACAGCTAGAGAGGAGGGATCCACTCTCAAAATTTCTCTACAAACAGTGATATAAATTGATGAGACTTTGTATTTTCTGAATTTTGTAAACCTTTGCTAGTTAGAACAACTGGTAAATGATCTGTAAGAAGTTACTCTATTATCAAACTAAAATAGGAGCTTCTTGGTTTCGAAAAGCTTCTTTTGTCAGTATTAAGAACATTAATAGAGTTTTTACTACATTTATTTGTATCACAATTTGAATTGCTACTAGGACAATTCTCTGTAAAACTTACGTAGCTCGTCATCGTTCTTGATTGATAATTTTTGAATAATATTCTTTAACGTCTTATTATTTAAACAATTTTAAATTACAATTTAATTATTACCAAAATAATTTATACTTAAAATTAAAAATAAATTTTATTAATTTTAAGAAAATTATTGTTAAAATATTATTTATAAAATATTATTTTAATTTTAAAATTGGTTGTTTCGATTTTAATAATTGATTACACAATCCAACCTTTTAAAATATTTAAAATATCAATGTTCCATCTGGGTAGGAGAAACACAATCCTAAAACAACATATCAAACAACACACAATAAACACCATTCAGAAATATTCCTCACAGTCAGTACATTTTACTATGTCTGTCAAGTAATAGTTTGTTCATATGTGAATGTCATATCCCATCTGATCTCTAGATAAAAGCTTTTGTTCCGGGCTTTCAGACTCTGTTGGTTCGATGTTTTTAGTTACTGTCAGAAAATTATCGACAATCAGAGGTGACAAAATTTCCGCTAGAGTGTTTCCTGCAAACCTAAAATTCTCCTTCTGTAAATCGTTATCCATGGGAATACCCCTGTTATCCATTTAAAATAAAATGAAAAATTCTGATTGTATGATTTATTAACTATAACACAATATCAATAATCTTGACTATTTAATGGGGAAAATAGTAATGTTATAATTACTCACATTTTCAAAGCCTTTTCATTGGTTTACAATCTCAAAGACACACATACTATCAACATACATTCAACACACATTCAGCATACATTCAACATCAGACAAGTAACCCATATTATTGTATCATCACAACTGACTTTACACAATCAATTTCATCAGCAATCACTCAATAATTATTATGCAATTAATCTTAGTTACTTCTGTTAGTAACAAAAAATATTGATTACATATCTATTCCTACTCACAACCCTTTTCTTTCAAATCACTACCGTAGCAGTCCTGTAATAATATCAATTAATTATGTTATTTACTAAGTGGTTCCATTTTTTTCTCAACCTTTTCAGATGTGCTTTTTCCTAGAACTAAAAATTGTGCAGAAGAAATGGCTGGACTGCAATCGTTATCTTTTTTTCGTATCTCAGATTCAAATCCGGGCCACAGTCAACATTAAAATTAGTTTAACTAATCAATCAGTCCTGGTAATTACTTTAAATTCCTGAAGAGTAAGTAATTGATAGAAATCAAGTCAATGACTGTTGTTGATAAACACTGTTTTCTTGATCTGATTGCTATGTAAATATGCTTCTGATTAACCAACAGTTTCTCAGTTTCGGAAACCACTATACTGAATTAGGATTCCATGATATACTTAAATAATTAATTTGTGTCCTGCAACAAACATACCAGCCATGGCCAGGCAATCTAACTCTATACTCAATGTGCATCAGTAATGGACTTTGGTTGTTAGCAGTGGTCCATTAGATTGGAACACGAGGCTTGTCATTCTGACTTATAAAAACATTTTATTCGATCCTTGTTTGAAAGCCAACTTTTTAAGCGCCTTATTGTCACTGAAAAAAAACAAACCACCGATATATTTGCTTTGATGATCATTTTGTGGTCTAAGGAATTTCACGGGGACTGTTGATACATGACTCAGATATTCAGGATATAAACTGCGCTTTGCCAAAAGATGAAGATAGAGCCCACTTAATGATTATAAACCCAATTGATTAATATAATAGACAATGATACATTTAAAAGAGAAGACGAAATAAAACATATATTTATAAACAGGTCTATTACATTATCGTTCGCGGTGCATAAATTTCCTTATGTAACAGCTTCTGTCGTCATTACAGGTCTTGTGAATTGGTTCATTAAAGCCATTTTTGTAAAGAATTTCGACTTATTTACGTAAAATAATATTTCATTATACGAAATTTTTTACAGCAAATATTTGGATAATTTCCAATCAATTTGTAAAAATTACATTTAATAAAATATTTTTTGCCTTTATAAAATTTTGCTTTTTATTAATTGTATTTTTGATTAATATTTTGATAAATAAATTTTCTTTTTCGAAATTGTTGCTCTAAATTAGAGATTGAGTTTTGAATTCGCATTTATTCTTATTGTGGAGTAAAAAATAAACGCAACTGTGAAATCTACTGATAAAGATTTTACTTGTCAAAATTAGATTTTCAGATTCAAGAGACACTTTGAGTATGGTTTGTGCTATATTCAGAGAAATTTGTTCAGTATATAGAAGAAAACTACTGCGTGCTTCGATGAATAAAGCCTTGCCAAAGATTACCAAGATTTTTTTCCTGCAAAAACACTGAAAAAATAATAAAAAGTGATCTCTGTCATTGTGCTTATGCATAGATAGTAAATCTGGTTTGTTTTTAGCTACTTTGTAAAGGATTCAGATCTCCTTGGTCAGTAAATTGACATCACAAACATATAAAATCAAAAATGTATTTTGTAATAAATCTCCAACCCCATTTGGATTATTTTCGGTCTCGTATATCAATTTACATGTAATGGGTGTATTGTCACATACATTGGAGAGACGTCCCGTCATCTCTGTAGAAGAATCCAAGAACATGATCGTAATGTAGGTGGGAGTAATATTACAGAACATAGAAAGTGTTGTAATTCGATCACAAATATAAACATAAATAATTTAAAAATTATACGTATTCATTTTAAAACTATTGGGAGAGGGTGGCCTGTGCAGCACTCTACAGATATATATCAGATATATACTATATCAGATCTTTAGATCCTAAGATTAATGTGCAAATGGGTTTCTCGAAATTTCTATTGAGCGTGTTCAGACACGCATTTCCTATGCCAAATATGATAGAAATGATGGATAGATTGTATGGAACCAGATATTTCACATCAATTGATTTAGGCAATGCATACTACCAGGTCAAACTAGAGGAAGATTCAAAGCTAAAAACAGCATTTTCCACAAAGCTAGGACAATTTTGTTTCAAAAGAATGCCGTTTGGTATAGCAGTGGCACCGGGAACGTTTCAGGAACTCATGACAAAGGTGCTCAGAGACATAGAACAGACAGTGGTATATTTAGATGACATTCTTATATTTTCAAAATCGTTGGAACAACATTACGAAACTTTGAATAAAGTATATGACCAAATCGGGAAAACAGGCTTAAGAATCAATTTGGAAAAGTGCCATATCTTAAAAACAGAAGTTAAATTAGTTAGAAGAAGGAAAGATTCAAAAGAGCCATGGAAATTATGAAAATTGCAAATAAACCAAAGATTGTGGATATTGTTAAAAAACACCAAGGAATTTTATGGATTTTTTCATGAGATCTGACGGCGACAGTTATATCGTTGAAATTAATTGTCTTAAAAAATAAAATTTAATTTTACAAATTTATTTTATTTATTTATTTTATTATTTATTTTATTTTTTAAACATAAGTTGCCCTTATTTTTTCATTTTCTGAATAATTAAAAAAATATATTCTGCGGACATATATATTCTGAAATTTCAAGAATTAAAAAATGCAGTTGAAAATAAAGCATATTCAGACTTTTCCAGTAAAAATATTTCAATGATTAATTATAGTATTTATTACAAAATTTTTGGTTGTTTTAAATATTTTTGTTTTACATTGGTAGTGACACATAATCCTCCCATCCGATACAAAATTTCTAAATTCGACATGAGATTGCATGTTAATACCCAATTTTACAATTATTTCGCAAATAATTTTTTATTTATACCCAAAATTCATTGTATTTTTAAAATTTCTTACATATGGATGTTTGAAAGATTCTTATTGGTATTATTTATTTTCATATTCAATTTAAGTTTAATAATTCAATTTAATTTTTGTAGATCCATTAAACTTATTTCTAATAAAGTATAAGATTGTCCAATAAACTTTTCCTTTTTATGTACCTAGATTCATAACTACAGATAAAATGAATTATAGACAAAATGAACTAGTTTTTTGCATAAATATAAATAAAATAATATATGAACAGTCTATAAATCAGAACCTTCTTACAACCTTCAGATACAATCTGAATTTTGCAAGTTCACATGCCAAAAGACATCGACTAAATTTAATTTAACTGTGCATATGAAAGCGATATTTTTATTGAACCACTACTTAAGAAAATTTAAAATATATATTTAGGATTGTAAAATCACATTTTCCAGTGTCAATATGTGTTCAACGTAATCATTTCTGTTGTTCTAGTGAAAAACCTCTTTTTACAGTATTAAAACGTTTTCCAGATGTTCTTTATCTGGAAATGTTTACCAATGTTTATATTTTTAGGTAAGTTCTTCAGTAGCTTAAGAAATCCATATGGTAGGACGACCGTACTGAAGAATATTTAGTATCTGATTGCCATCTTTCTTATCTTTCTCAGGAAATATTAGTGCAAATACAGGGTTTCAATTAAAAAACCAAAGGATTTTATGAAAGCAAAGTGCATTTCATTAAACACGTGATAAAGGCAAAAAAATATATTTACATAAATGAAACTACAGGATTTTATTTACTTAATTAAGCACGTGATAAAAACGTGATTGACTACCTCTAATTGGTTAATATTTCTGTTCTAAAACTATATAGCTCATTATATATTTCATTGTTTATTTCCTCTTTAGAAAATGGTTCCACTATTGACTGATTTTCAACGAGTATTATTTCTCTTTTTAAGAAGGAACACCGTACTTTCGGCTTATAAGAGTGCACTGAAATTCTTCATGATGAATGTTTGTGTGATCGCTGCTAAAATGCTTAGGACAAGAGCAGGTAGAAAACGAAAACTTCATTCTCCAGTCAAACAAACCATGCTCAGAAAGTCAGTCACTCTAGAGTCTAGAGAATAGTTCTTACCGTCGCACAGCAGTCAACGAAAAATCTCATTTGTATTGTATATTTAAAAGGGATCACTACTCAGTGATATTAACATAGTGGATGAATTTAAAAGTGCATTACTACTCGTATGACAGAACATCAACATGGAAGTAATTCTCAAAGCCCCAGCTTCCTGGATCCCATGCCTTCAAAAATGTTGCATCAATGACAGAGGCTATTTGGAACACCTCAGAACAGCAAACTTAATTATGTAAATATAATTGTTTGCTTTTATGACGTGTGTGAGGCGGAATACATTACCCTGCAAATTATTAGGGACAAGCTTGAAATTTCAGTTTTTTAGGTATTTATTGAAAAATAACGAAAACTAAGAAACATTAAGCAGTCGATTGTGTATAAGAAAGCATTTAAGCAATGTTATGAGTGTTAGTATTAAGTAGCACCACCCTTAGTGTGGATAACAGCCGAAATACGGGCTGGCATGGATTCAATTAATGTTTGCGTGATTTCTTTCACTGTGACATTCTCGTTCCAGACGCGTTGAACCTGTGTACGCAGGGCTTCTTTACTATGGATATCACTATCAGCTAAGTACTTTTTCATAATGGCCCATAGATTTTCTATGAGGTTAATATCTGGGCTGTTACCGGGTCAAGGAAGCACGGAAGCGCCAGCATCACGTAGAAAGCAACTCGCCAATCTAGATGTATGCGCGGGAGCCTTGTCGTGCATAAAGATTCTTAATCCATCTGAATAACATTGAGTGAAATTGGGCATCATCGAGTCTCGTAGAAGTGCTGCATATGTTTGGGCATTAACAGAGCCCTGAGCGAAGCGCAGAGGAGCTGCACCATGCCACAAGAACATGCCTTATATCACGATTTGAGTAGGGTGTTTTGTAGAAGGAAATGTTGGAGAGGTTATACCAGGTGCCTTCCACTGTCGATGGCGACTATTTACATGGACTTGAAACATAGACTCGTCACTGAATACCACCTAATAATATAAAATAGAGATAACCATGTTTTACATGAAGGTTTTTATGAAAAAAATTATTTTAAAAAATGCCCTGAACACTGAATAATAGTCAATTTTTAATTATTTTAGCTAAGATCTGTCAAAATGACAATATCAATTGTGACTTACTTTTTTTCAGTCTTCAATAGTCCAAAGACGATGAGCTAGAGCAAATTGGAGTCGTTGCTTCTTCATATGGTCTGTGAGCATTCACACTTTTCTAACAGAAACGCATTTGACATTTACATCATTAAGTAACCGACGCAGTGTTCTGCTGATTGCAATGACTGGCAAAGCTGAGAGGCAATTATAATGGGATTCTTTCTTAGATTTCTCACCAAAACTCATTCATACAATGCTGTTGTTATCCTTTTGCAGCCATACCTTCTTTCATATGTGACCCTGACGTGCCACTTGACATTTGACACTTAACTCTTGAGACGCTTGTCTTAGACAAACCACACCTTCCAGCTATATTTCTAACAGTATACTCGTGCGTGAATAGCAGTGGTTCTACTCTTCCTCTTTTACATTGTGAAATATCTTTACGTCTACCTATGACTGAGCTGCTAGACGTATTATTTCGCCTTATATACGGGCATGTGAGCATCTGTTGGAAGGCTACCAATCAGAAAGAAGGTAAGGAAGGTCATAAAAATAACTGCTTTTTACTACAGGGAATGTACTCTCTGACCTTGTATACACTGTCTGACCTCATTGAGCACTTAAAGCAGCGTGACATGACCTGCGATTATGTGTCACATGTGATGCATCATCCATGCAAGCCTGCAATTTGCCTATCAAAGACGCCCAATGTGTTGCTTTTAAATATTAACAGTCATAACATTGCTTTAATGTATTTTATATACAATCAACTGCTCAGTGTTTCTTAGTTTTCGTTATGTTTCAATAAATACCTAAAAAAAACTGAAATTTCAAGCTTGTCCCTTATTAGGAATTAAAAATGTTAGGAAAATTTTTGAAAGAATGTTATATTAAATATGTACAAATTAAAATTTTTATATAATTAAATATGTAACATTCGAAAAAATAAAATTACTAAAATTAAAAAGATCAATTAAATTGCTAATAAAAATTTTTTGAGAGTTTTAAATAATATAAAAAGTAAGAAAAAGTATATAATTTTTATGTGACACGATTTTAAAAAAGTAATAAAATTAAATGAAACGATTAAATATTTTAAAGTGTTATCGTACTTTAAAAGTGATTATAGAAGTAATAAAAAAAATCAAATATGAATATTTATATGTATTTTTATCTATATCGGTTTTAGATTTTTAAAAAAATAATTTCTCAAAAAAAATAAATTTGTTTAAATATTAGATTTAAACATTTTTTGTGGTATAATAAAAGTTTTAATGTCTGCTACTAATAATTCCGACGATGTTCCAAGAACCACTAATATCCCTAATCATTTGGTGGGTACTGTTGTAATTTCAGAAGTTGATGGAGTTGACTGTGTGGTATCTTCCTGTGTTGGTTGAGTTGTAATTTGTTGTGTCGGCTCTAATGGCTGCTTATGAATCACACATATTTGACTATGAAACTGGATTTCGAATTTGTTAGGAGTATTTGATAGTTGTTTCAGTCGGTGGAGACATGGATAAGCTATTGTCAAGTGTCTTGAAAGGATGGTGGATGTTCAATCGTTAGATGTTATTTATTGATGTTTAACTCAGATGAACAATTGTCGTCGATGTAGAATGCTGGCTTTGTTTTGCTTAAATTGATTACTATTGAATATAAATCTCAATTATGTTTATTTGTATTAAGTGTAATCACGTAGGTTGAAAATAAAGAATTTGGTGGACTTCCTAATTTTGTTTTTTAAAGTTTTGATTTTGCTCAACTATGAAATGCAACAAAGAGAAAATGTAAGTATTTTGAGTTGAACAAATGCATTTTTGAATTTTCTGGGACATATCAATATTTGGAAACAATATCAATGTTTAGAAAGAGAGTGAATGACTGTTTAATATGAATGATGAAACTCAAATACCTTACGAATTGATTATTTTCATTGACTCTGTGAAACACAAATGGAATTGCATATCGTCAGAGCAGTAAGAATATTTTTCGAATTTCACTTGGTAAAAGATGGTGAAATTATCGTTTAGTCAAAATATGATTCAATTTGAAAAATTAGCTCTTTGGAAACTTAATCACTTTTTATTGGAGGTAACTTTTGTAAAAGGGTCATAGGACAATTGGTCGGCGTCCATTGATGACTTGATTGACTCTCGCAACAAAGATGAATTCCTGGGCCAAAATTATATCTTCATTTTAAATAACCTGTGTGAAATCGTTTATTAGAGTGATATCATGAGGAATATAAGAGACTAATTTAACAAATTATCAGTGACAAAAGAGAAGGGGAGCGGAGCAATTTATTGCTTAATTATTTCATTGAGACAGAGTCAAAACACCGAGACGGAGGAGAGACGCAACGGCACTCATTTCAATACTCTTCGAACATGTTGTAGTAAAAGGAAGTTGAGAAAAGGAATAAAATTGACATAAAAGACATTATTAAGTGATAAAGAAGATTTAGAATAGTATTAATGATTTAGAAATTACATTCAGTCAAAGAATAATACAAAATATTGAATATATAGAGTATAAAGTCTGTATAAAGTATATAGTTGGAACTACATTCTAATTATTAAATATATTACAGGTTATGATTATTTAAATTAAATAATTACATAACTTTGACTTCAATTATTTCTATAAAAATCTTCCAGTCAAAGTATGTTTTTTCATCATTACTCAATTTATAGGTTGACTAACAAAATTACAGTGAATAAAAACGATATATAAATTTTACAGACTATATTAATTACAATAAAAGTGAGACTTTGTAAATTATTTATAAAAACAAAACACAAAATAACATTTATAGTTCCTAGATATCTGACAGATATTCATCTTCACAAACTACAAATCTTTCCACACCTTCTCGAGTTATGACAGCAAGTCGTATCACTCCACCGCTACTTCCGTCAAGACGAATCGCGTGTTTCACAGCAGTTGTGATGAATTTCATACATTCGTTTCGATTCATATTTGGTCGATATAGGTCGTCCATCAATCCCATGATGAATGCACTTCCTGAACCACTGCAAGCCATTGGTTGTCTTGTACACATACCTCCCAAAGGTACCGTGTAAATCTGACCACCCAAATTGTCATCGTACCCTGCCACTATTACTCCAGCTGAGATTCTATCCCTGTAATCATAGCACATATTCTTGAAACAAGTGGCAGCATGGAGAACGCTGACTGGTTTCCGATACATTATCGAATGTAATTCGAGATTATATTTTACTACATCAGCCACTGCTTGAGTGTCAGCAGATGATCCGGATCGACAGCAAAAAATTCGATCAATGACATGAGTCAATTTATCGCTCACTCGATTGGAAACATATGTTCCGGAAGAAGTTCTTGAATCGGCGGCGATTATCACTCCATTATCGAATTCAGCAGCAACTAGAGTTGTCTAAAATCAGATTTCAGTTAAAAATATTATTAAAAAAAATATTATTCAATAACATACCCCTAGACGTATTTCTGCACTTGGATTATACATTTAACAAATTTTATAAATATTAAAATATATAAAACTAAAACAAATTTGTTAATTTTTATATTTTAATAATATTCTAATAATTTATAAAATGTGATTATTTCTTATTTAAAGAAAAATATTATTTTATTAAGATAATGAAGAGAGAATATTTTTTAAATTTCTTGTTTGAAAAAAGAGTTTTTTGATAATTTTCGGATTTCTTTTTCAATGATAAAAAATGTAAAATATAAAGTACTAAAATATTTAAAATGTTTTTTTTAATTAAAAAGTAATAAATTTTCTTTAAGCCATTTTTAATTTCATATAAAATAAAATTCATAAAAGTATTTTTTTAAAAATTCTTCAATAAATATTATTTTATATTTTGTTTTAATGATTAATTTTTATATTCTAATAATATTCTAATAATTTATAAAATGTGATTATTTCTAAATTTTAAACAATTGTAAATATTTAATAAATTTTTCTCTAAATTAAAATTATACATTTAGGTGATCAAATTATGTTTTTTTTGAAATAATTTATTAACAATTTTTATTTCTGCTAAATATTATTTAAAGAAAAATATTATTTTATTAAGATAATGAAAAGAGAATATTTTTTTTAAATTTCCTGTTTGAAAAAAATGTTTTTTTGATAATTTTCGGATTTCTTTTTTAACGATAAAAATGTAAAATATAAAATACTAAAATATTTAAAATGTATTTTTTTAATTAAAAAGCAATAAATTTTCTTTAAGTCATTTTTAATTTCATATAAAATAAAATTCATAAAAGCATTTTTTAAAAATTCTTCAATAAATATTTTTTTCATAATTTGAATATGTTTCCTCTAAGATTGTAATTGATTTTAGTAAAAGTAAAAATCACTAAAAATAATGTATAAAATATTATTATAATTATTTTAAAATATTATTACAATTTTGATCTCTTGTATAAAGCAAATTGATGATTATGCAAACATCTTGTGTAATAACTAATTAAATATTTTCAAAAAAGTAGAAGAGAGATTTTTTTGGACATTAATGGACGAATTCAGTGATTTAATCAATAATGGCTCACATAGAACTCTTTCGCAATAATTTTTAAAGTTACTGCTTAATATTTTAAAATTAGTTGTTTTCACCATAATATATTGCAATAAAATTTGATTTTTTTAAACCTACAATGCGCCGTGATTCATATTTGAATCAACCATATTTTACCTCAATATCTTTTAATCACGTGATATTCTTTGAGTGTTTACATACTATGAACCAAAAACATTGTCTATGAAATGATAACTGCCCATAAAGTCATAGATGCAATATATTTTGTCAACAAAAATGACAGTTCAGTTTGTAATACTGGCCGCGTGTTAATTAATAATTAAAAAATTGCGCATTGTAGGGTTAATGGAGTTCTTGATTTTAATAATAAAAACTTGCCATTATTATTTTAAATTTCTAATTAAGAATTTATTTTATATTTAAAAAATTTTTATTTATAATTAATTTATGAAAGTTCATACTTATTTATTCCTTAAATTGTAAACTGTCCATGACTTATAAATTTAAAAAAATCATATTTTCATAGGTTTTTTATTTTGTCTTTTTTCCATGAACTTTAAAAGATACATTTATTAAAATAAATTTTATTTTTTCTATAAAAATCATGACTTTTTCTTTGGTTTCAAAAATTCTTTAAATTCAGTATCCTAAAAAACACATCGATCATTTAAAACTGTTTTACTTGATCTGGATCATAAAAAAGTATTAGAGTAGTCCGATATCCAGATCCCAGTCCATACCAAGAATTTTTTAATAGGGTTGATGTTTTAAATTAGAAATTGTATTTATATTTTTGAGATACTTTTATGTAGTGAAATAATTATTATAATTTATTAAGAAAAAGATAAGTTTCTGCAATCAAACATTATGGTTTGAAACAAAAATTGTGAAACACTATTTAACACGTTGATGTAGTAAAAAGTGAAAATTTTAGTAGAAAATTCACTGCTTAATTTTATTTTTAGAAAAAATCAATTCCCAAACTTTTTAAATTATGTGCATTCAATTTAAAAATAATTGGAAGAGAGTGGCAT
>MQRK01186522.1:11020-22300 GCA_001938485.1 Girardia tigrina | reverse complement strand
TATATATATATATAATATTTATAAATAAGTATTAAAATATTTTGAATAAATAAACTTAGGTTGCAACTTATAATCGCCTGGAATGATTTGTAAAAAAAATAAATTAAAATAGTTTCATTTCTTAACTTATATTTTTCATTTCAAGTAATAATATATTTATTAAACCAAATATTATTAATCTGATAGCAATCAATTTATGGCATCTCAAACTTTGTGGAATGTTCCCTAATGATTTAGATTTCACTGATGATTTAGAGAACAAAGACAATCTTTGAACAAAGTGAAATAAAAAAATATAAAATAAATTACTAAAATGTTTAATTTTCATTTGTTTATTTATAAATATTTATATTGTTTACTTTAAATTACTATATAATTTTCTCAATAATGTGGCTTTCATCCTGATCTAGGGGCTACATACAAAATAAGGGGACATAAATAAGCATATGTTAAAAACACTTATATTTTTCGTTGATTCCCGAGTTGTACCGAGAACCTAACGGAGGTAGCAGGCACACACGATGTGATCTATTTGTACTTGGTCGATTTTATATAATATCTTCTTTTTTAATGGAAGCAAATAACCGATCGCAAAGGCATTGTAATAATCACATTTCGTTTTCTCGTTAAAATAAGTTTAATTAACACTCCGAAAATGATTTCGATAATCAACAACAAAAAGGGATTTGTGAATATAAATCACATTTTTCATTACTCGATTCCCACTACCTCTTATTTTGGACCAATCGTACCGAGTATTTTTCTCTCTCGGCCAATGAAGTAAAAACTCGATTGGCACATATTCTGTCATACACGCCATAAAGGTGGTAGCAAAAAAATAAAAAAAAACAAAGATAGTCACATGATTCTAATCAATAATAATAACAATTATTCAAACTGAGTTTAACTCAGTCTTTAATTCAAAAAATATCTAATTTTTTTTAATTTATTGATTATTTTTTACATATACTTTATTTATATATCTTACACACACACACACACACATATATATATATATATATATATATATATATATATATGGTGTCTCATAACTGGCACCAACTAACTTATTTTATTATAGTATTTTATTTATTTATGTGCGTACTATTTGTTTTGGTATAACCTTTGATCATCGTGTTTGTTGGCAAATACTCTTGTAAGCCTTTCATGTTTGAGGTGTGAGTTTGCGTCGTCGATTGTGACATGGAATGAGTGTTTATTTATTTATTTATTTTATTAAGATTTTTATTTTTATCTAAAGTTTAAGTGACGAAACATTTTTATTTATATTTTTATTTTTATTTTTATTGAAATTCAAAGTAAAATTCAAAATATTGAAATCAATTCACATTTATAAATTTATATTACACTTGTCCGTTGATTATGAATTTATCTCGCAGCAATAATTAAGAAAAGAAAGATTTTTACCCAATTATTGATTCAAATATACCATGTGATCCCGTTCATTATTGAGAAAGATTTTTACTCAATTAGTGATTCAACGGTACCATTTTTTTAATACTTACATTTTGTAAATAATTATATCACCTGTGAATTATTGTTTCCTAATTAAAATTAGGAAAGGAGAGGTACGGTATTCAATGTACAGAATGATAAAGTTAATATATAAACAACACTAATATTTGAATCCTGAACACTTATATATCAGACGGACTTCTAAAAGATATAATACATTTGTTATATTTTTTATAAATCTTCAATAAGAATCATCAATAACTTTAGAATAAAAATAACTTAAGAATAAAAATCAATAGGAAATAAAATTCTTCAGAAATATCAAATATATGTAGAAGAGCAAGTATACAACTTAACAAACTTTTTTAGTTAAGTTTCAGTTATAAAACACTTAACTTTAAAAGAAGTGAATCATCGCAAATTGTAGAGGAAAATAGTTTTTTAGATATTGAATCACGATCTGATAAGAAACTTGATAACCTTCGCTACTGCTTGTTTTCTTATCTGACGTCCGTAGAATTTCTTCCTTCTTTTCTTGAAACTCTCTTTTATTGATTCTGATCTTTTATCTATTATTTCTGTCACTCTCCTCCCGACAAAGTCGTTGGTCTTCTTTTCTTTTCATGTTATCTTCAGCATTCTTCTGTATTACTTCATTTCAAATACTTTACATCTATCAATGCTGTTCTTATTTATTGTTCAAGCCTCGCATCATAGAGAAGTGAGGCCAGACAATAGCCTTAGTAATCGTTATATTGATCTTGAGTTTGAATTTTTTGAGGTTAAATCTGTGCTAAGCTTAATTATTGCACTTGTTACAATACCAATCTGGCTTCTGATTTATTATTCCGTTCCTCAATTCTTGGAGATAGTAGAGTCTAAGTATTTGAAACTCTTAACTTGTTCAAACTTCTTTTTTCTATGTTGAACTCAAGTTTAACCTCGTTGTTAGGCTTCCTGAAATCATTATTTTGCTTTTTTTCGCTATGAATTTCCATTCTAAATTTCTTTGACACATTGTGAAGTCTATTTGCAAGTTTCTGAATCTCTGCCTCATCGTTACCAATTAGGTCTATGTCGTCAGTAAATTGTAGGTTTATTATTCTTGTTCTTCCGCAGCTTCTTTCAATATCGTCGAAATCTTCTATTGCCTCAATAACAATTCTCTGAAAAAAGGTTAATCAGTGATGGTGAAAGAATGCAACTTTGTCATACTCATACTTATAATTTAAACCAGTCGATAAATTGCTCGCTTGTCAGAACCTTTACCTTGATTCTTCATAAAGGCTTTTAATAATTCTCGTTATAAATTTTGCCATGTTGTGCTTATTCATAGTGTGTCATATTGTTTCGTGCTTTACCCTTTCATAAGCTTTTTTTAAAAGCGAATGTTATGATTGAATGAAAAAATGAGAAAGACCAAGATGAAGATCAAAGAGACAAGCACAAACGACTTAAGTGAATGGAGTGGATTGAACATGGAAAATCTGAGTAGAGAAGTCACATATAAAAAATGTTGCAAAAAACTTGAACATAATTGAGTACACCTAAGGCCAAACGACTAAGGTCCAAAAGAAGAAAGAAGAAAGAAATAACGTGAATCATGAAATATTAAATCAGGAAGCTTATAGATCATAACGGAGTTTGTTTCCTTTGAACATAAAAAAATCATATTAAAATATATGTATTTTTCAACGAGAATAAGAATGAAGATAATTTCTGAACAAAATATAAAGCTTTGCAAATATTTTAAATTTAAGTCAATTATTAGATAATATTCTTAATTAATATTTTTTAAAAATATAACAAAATATTTCATATTTAATTTTTGTTATATGAGACTGTTTCTAGATATGAATTTTATAAAAATGGGCTTCTTTAATATTTGCCAAATTTGTTACTCAATTGAAACTTGGGATTATTTTTACATGATTTAGTTTTTAAAATGTCGCAATGAATTTTTTTAAATAATTTTTATTTTATCAAACGCATTAAAAAGTTTTAGTGACATTTTGAATTTCCTTTAGTGGGATGATTTTAGAAGTCGAATATCACAGCCTCATCAAGTTTTTTGTGTTGCAGAAGAAGATGTGCCATGATATCTATGATGTTTTGTAGTCAATTTACCTACATGACACCCAATCTCTCACAACTTTTAAATATTGAGTCAAAGAGTTTAAAGTTTGTCTCACCTTCGTTTTTGATCAAGAAAAATAAGATCAACTATCAGGAATTTCTTATACAATTGATGAAAAATTTGATGCTCTAAGAACAGCGTTTAATTACGATGAAAATGCTGTCAATGAAGCTCAACATCAATGTTGGTACAGCCCACGCAAAACTGAAATCCATGAGTATCAGAAAGCTGTGCTCCCTATTCGTACCCTGTTTCTTGACTGGTTAAATGATACAAATCGACAATGCGCCAGTGCACACAGCGAGCATTTCTTGGGCCAAAATTGAAGGTACTGGATTAGTGCTTGTAAATTACCCCCCAATACAATCCATCTTTTGCACCGAGTGATTTTTACCGCTATGATTTTTACCCCTAACAAAGCATTTTGAGATATCCAGTTTGAATTCAAAGAGGATTTGAAGGTTACTGTGAAGGATTTCTTTTCAGAATCTTTCAAAAAGGCATTTTCTGAGTTGATTATATATTGTTGGAAGTGAAATGGACATTGAGCGAAATGGGCATTAAGTTAAAAAATGATGCCTACATACATTAAGCTTGTTTTTTTTATAAAAATAACCTGTAAGAGAGTGTTGTTGTTATTTTTTTAATTTTCGGAAATAAGAATTTTGATTTTTAAAAAAATCCGAATTATAATCGAAATTAACAAAAATATTAGAAAATAAAATTAAAAAAACGAAAATAAAAAAAATGAAAATTTGTTTAAAAAACAAATTTAACCGTTTTTAGTTTTGAATAAATTTTGAAAGTCTTAATTTTTTTTAGATTTAGAATGGAAGTTCATTCACAACCTAACATTTCTGGACTTCGTTGTCTATGTCAGGCCGGGTACTTTTTGAACGCATCACTTATCAATTCAATTAAATATATTAATTTGATTATAAATAAGTTAATTCAAGTATAAAGGAGCATCGTTGAGAATTGTTTAACGAGTTATTATGCAACAACTAATTGGACTATACAAGTGAATCAGTTGTTCTGATGACGACGGTTAAACTATCGATATAATTAAAAAATGTTAATTAATATTTTTGATATTTTAATTTAATTTTTAAATTAGACTCAAATATTATTTTGCCACGGCTGCATTAATTCCTAATTTGTTTAAGGAAATATAATGATAACATTAATCATAAAATAATAATAATCAGTATTTTCAAAAGGCACATAACAATAATAAATACTTTAATTTTTTATTTTATAGTTTTCAATAATTATTTATAGTTTTAGGTTCTTCAAAATAATTATTATATTTCTCTTTTAGTCTTTTTTAAAGCTGTTTTTTTTATTTTTATCTTTTTTAAACTTCTACATTTTTGCTAAGAATTTACAAAACGTATTTGGTGAAAAATTTTAAGTTTATTCAAATCTTAAACACATATCCTAATATATTGTAATTGAATATTTTTTAATTATAACAAAAAAAATCATTACAGAAATGTTTTTTCTTATTTTCCGATATAGGAAATATGAAAATAATTTAATTAGAAGTAATTCATTCTTTTACATTTTTTAGAGGAGACATCTTTGATGAAATTGAATCACAGACTCAAATAATAAATATTCAGTTTACATAAAACTTAAAGAAAATTAATAATATATAATGTATTTAATAAAAATTTTATTTTATTGCAATATTTCTTTTTATACTTTTTATAATAATCTCAACATTAACATTGCGACCTAATTCAATTTGTTTGAAACGAAAAAACTTTGTACATTAGAATATGGAAAATAAACTTTTTAATTATTTAAATTTCGTCTATTATTAGTATAAAGGAAAACTTATTTATAAAATTCGAGCATTATTATTTATTATTATTCATTATATATATATATATATATATGTATATATATATATATATGTATATATAAGTAATTGCTGCTATCACTTATGCAATCACTGTTTAAGTATCACAAGAAGGTTTAAATATTCCGTATAAAGAATCTCCGAACTTTCTTTAACCCTTAAAACTTATAAAGAATAGTAATATGTGAATGAATAAATAAGTAAATTATAATCAAATTAATTTAATTAACTGAATTAAGTAAGAGAACCAATACATTGAAGTCACAGAATGGATAGTCTATCGAACTGAAGAAATACCCTGCGAATCAAATGAGGTATGGGGTCATGAACAATAGTGATAATAAATTACTTACAGTACAACAAGAATCCATCAACGGCCGATGGAATTTCGATAACTTAGTATGATGGAATCTGTTGTATCTTGATGTATTAGGAGTAGTTTTGAGTAATTCGTGAGATTCGCAATTTGAAAACTAATCGGAACAATCTTTTGGATTGATTTGTCTCGAGGTATCTTAGAAACGAACAGAGTGTTCGTTTCGAATGATCATGTTTGGAAAAATTGTGAAAGATAAAGTTCTTCGATTAAGAAATTTGAATTCGCAAAATGAGCAAAAAAATAATAATAACTTATAAAATTATTTTATTAATTTCTATCTATGAAAATATCGATTAAACGTTATTTCCATAGGCGAATCATACAAAAATTAATTTTAATATAATATAATTAGTATATTAATGCAAAATTATACCAACACGATAAATAATAAATAATAAGAGATCTTTAAATATAAATAAATATAAATGAATAATGTAATAATATAAATGGAAAATACATCTAGTGTTTCAGAATGAATTAAAAAAAAATTTTATCTAAATTTATCTATATAATTATATATATATATATATGTAAATATGTTTCGTTATGATATATAATTATGTTTTTAGAGATTCGTTTGTTTTAACGAATCAGTTTTTTAAAAAGTTTTGATATCTAATAAAGGTTAATATGGATATCGATTTTTTTAAATCATACTAATAAACAAATTATCCATCAGAATATTGTAGAAGAAACCATTTCAACATGCCTTGGCTTTTAACTAGGGAACTTTACGATAATGGATCTCAAAAATTAATGATAAATGCATTTAAATTGGCAATAGCAAGTCAAGCTTTTTGGAATCTGTTGCAATCAGTTGGCAGAGATGGAAAATTGAATTTTAACTATGATCATCCGAAAGACCTAGAAATAATACTTCGATATGCTCATATCGGCGAAGTAGATGTGACTCGTCAAAATGTGGAATATCATGTTCTATATACGAGCGAACAAACTATTGCCGAACGCAAACAAAGAGACCTAAAAATCTCGGAAGAAATCAAGCAATTAATGGGCGCAAGAAATACGGTCCTCTTAAGGACCATAATTGACGATTGTGAGCTGAAGTTTTGGGGCGCGTTCCTATGGGCCCGAACGTCGCTCAACAAAAATAATTTTCAAGTAAATAATTTTCCATCTAGCATAGGATTGTAAATATATAAAGATTAATATAAATATAATAAATATAAAAAATGTGTCAAAAATGAGACAAAAATGATTACAGTAATTATTTACAATTTATGCATATATAAATATGTATGTATATGTATATAACCACGTTATAACGAAATTGCGCTAAACGGACATTGCCTGCATTGCATTTGAAAGACCAGAGAACAAATCTTAAATAATTTTCAAGTATCATAAGAACTTAAAATGTCTCAAAATTGTTCAAAAAAACTCCCACACATATTATCAAGCCTCATGAAGTCTAGTAAATTAGCGCTTACTTACTTACATTGACTTACAACGTTTTTTTCATTTTATTACAACATGATTCAAGTGCCTCGGTAACAGTCGAAGTCCAAAAATCCAATGTTTTGTCCATAGCTATTTTTTATTTTTGAATTTTGTGAAAATTGGCTTTCTTTGATTTGTTAAATCGTTTCAATTCGGCCTTATTTTATTGTGTTCCTGGTTGAAATAATTTACATCTTGATCGAACTTAAGCAGAATTAATTAAAGAAACATGTTTTTTTAAAAATAAATTAAATAAAGTAATTAATTAGAAATTTTAGATAAGTTAAAAATTTAAGTAAAATCAAAATTTAAATTTCTATTGTAAATACTTCCAAGAAAACACAATTTTTTAGTATGAAGAAAATAAAAATGTAAATATAATTTATATATATGTATATAATTTATATAATGTAAAAAGTTGGTTGTTTAAATAATAGCAGAATCACCGCACAATTTTTTTAAAAATAAAGTATTTCGTTTTCGATTGTTTTGAATTGAAATGAAATTATTCGAAACAGAATTTATGATTAAAGAATCCGTTAAAACGGATAATTTTGAATCAATCTCCAAAGAAAAACTATTTATCAGTTTTATATCACCAAAAGACTGGCGAAAGCATTTAAACTTTATTAATTCCGTTGTAAATGATACGGATAATAAGAAATTAATTAATAATCTTCGGGAATATTCCCGGATTTTCAAGAATTCATGTTCGTCATCATCAGTACAGAATTCCCTTATGTATACCAAAGAAAGAGAACGAAAAAAAGTCCTCTTGAGGACTAAAATTATTGATTGGATGCGCAGCGCGACACCAGTTCCTATGATACTTTGAAGATTTTTATTAGTATTGAAGTTGAAATATTCAGACCAATACACGTTTCTTTCTGATTCTTGTTTTAAGACTATTCATAGAGAACTTCCAAAATGTTCTAAAGTCAATTTTACTGTATTGTAAAACACAACTATCTCATTAGATAGATGTCATTTTTTATAGTTGCTACAACCACTGTTATAGCAATTTAACATTTACAGGTTCCTTTTTTATCAACGAAAAGTAATTTCATTTCTATCTTACGGTTGTCTTTTGTCTGTAAAACTCGAAAATGTTTTTAGTTTTGCCACTCTATAAAAAACGGTCCAGAAAATTACACTGTAAAAAATTAAAATTTTAAAAAAAATGTACACGAAAATGGCACTATTAAAAATAAAAGCCTTGGGTTAATTTTAACCGATTCCACAATTTATATTATTTCTATAATCCCATTTGGATATATCCAAAATTTCGATGGGAAAACGTTTTCCAGTTCCACCATACAAGGGGGGTCGAAAGTTTATAAACTCAAATCTTGAAAAAAAGACTTCTCACAATTACAAGTTTCATTCATCCTGTCAAATTCAGAAACTCAATCATATCATTCGATATATTTTATATAATTATTAATGAAAAAAATATTTTTGATGATTTGAAATAAATAATTTTCATTTTTAAAAGTATCTTGAATTTTAAATTTAATAATCAAACTTGAAAAAAATATGCTAATAGTTTTTGATGAAAGAGACAAATGTTTTTCAAGGATAATTGAATTTCGTTTAGAAAAGTTGAAAAATTAAAATTAAAAATAATCAACAAAAATTTAATTTTTTTTAATATTTTAGCACTACTTTTCTTATAACAAGCAATTATTTAAGTGGGTTCCATAATTAACATCAGAAAGTATATAATTTAGGGATAAAAATAAGACGATGCGTTTCGAGATAATAATAATCACATCATCAGGTCACAAAATGTACTAGGCAAGTACACTATATGGAAACTTGCCGAAAATAAATAAAATTTATCCAATAAATTATTGGATGAAAATAACTGAGTGTCACCAGCATCAAACCTGGTGCAGTTGAGAGAACACAACGTTCTCTCAGATTTCCATTTGGTCAGACATTTCAGTCAAATTGTATCGATGAGATTTCGGATTGTTTTGAGTTTGATGAGAAGTCTAAAATTGAGTTGATTGCATTGAGTGTGAGAAGTTTCATCTCAAAGATTAGCTTTTGGTGTTCTGTTAGTTGTCATCTTTGTCTCCGTTACCTTGTAAAGTACGGAACGATAGAGAAAACATATCGTTTTCTCAAATGATAATTGATAGCTGCCAGTGGTTGGTTTGCGAGAATGAGATTGATTGCATTTAGTGCATTGTTCTTAATTTTAAGGAAAAGTGAAGTTATTTTCATCCAATAATTTATTGGATAATTTTTATTTATTATCGGCAAGTTTCCATATAGTGTACTTGTCTAGTACATTTTTTGACCTGATGATGGGATTATTATTATCTCGAAACGCGTCGTCTTATTGTTATCCGTATTATATAGATTTTACCTTACAATCTATATATATATATATATATATATATATATATATATATATATATTCTAATTTATTATCTGGAACTGATAATGGCATTTTTAATAATAATGAAAAGAAAGGCCATTTTTTAATATTAAATTTATTCCCAATACAAACGCGTTTCACCATTTCGGCATCTTCAGTGCAATGAAATAAAGTGATTAATTGCTATTTATATAGTTGAAAAACTATTACATCATATGTCTCAAAAACATGCTTTTTTTTCTTTTCTTAAAAAAAAAGAAAAATATTTTTAATGATATTTTAAAAAACTTTAATATGATTAGATGAATCACCTTGTACGTTTAAGCATGGTTTATGATGATTTATTAACAATGCTTCGGCAATAATCCTTTCATAATTTGTGTCAAAATTATTTAAAATCACTTTAAAATCTTTATTGTAATCCATAAGATTGCCTTTACATCTTTTAATATGGATCAATATCGAACTATTTCTACTCGATTGAGTATGTTCAGCAATTCTATTGCGGAGATGATGACTTGTCTCTCCAATGTACAAGGCTTCGCACTTGTGACATTTGAATTGATAAACTAGATTTGCCTTAATACACAAAGGAGTTTTTGATTTGTTGGAGAAATAATTCCGGCATTTATTAGTTAAAAAGATTACTCTCAATTTTAAGCCAACAGGTGTTCGATGTTCTAAAAATCGTTTGAACTCTTTTGCTCTCTCTGAGTACGGTAATTTTAGATGATTTGGTAGAAGATAAAACTAAGTCATTGAGTAGTAAAGCATTAAGAGAATTATTGGAATTCAGTACTAAAAACGTACCATTTATCTTTAATGAAGAATGGTTTATGCAAACTGATGGAATCGCTATGGGTTCACCTTTAGCGCCTTTGATGGCCTCTATCTTTTTGCATATTTTAGAACAAAAGTTCAATAATTTTAATGGCGAATTACCTTTAGTTTATACGAGATATGTTGATGACACTTTTCTTATATTTAAAGGTGAAGATAATGTCTCACGCTTTTTAGACTTTGTAAATGATCTTCACCCTAATATCAAGTTTACCTTTGAAATGGAACATACTAATAAACTATCATTTTTAGATGTATTAATTGAAAGAATGAAAGTTAAATATCAGACTCGAATATATCGAAAACCAACTGATACCGGTTTGTACAGTTGTCCAAACAGTTTTTCTGACCCAAAATACAATAGGAACATGATTAAAGGTTTGGTACATAGAGTCTGGGGTTTAACATCAACCTTTGAGATATTTGATAATGAAGTTGATAAACTTCATAATATGCTTTCTAAAAATGGATTTAATAAAAAGTATTTAAATGAAATCATAAAAGATACTGTTGAATCCATTTATTTAAAATCAAATAATGCATCAAATATAACTTCGGGAAATGACATTGATAATCAAATGACTATCAATCTAAAATTACCGTACTCAGAGTGAGCAAAAGAGTTCAAACGATTTTTAGAACATCGAACACCTGTTGGCTTAAAATTGAGAGTAATCTTTTTAACTAATAAATGCCGGAATTATTTCTCCAACAAATCAAAAACTCCTTTG
>MQRK01186522.1:428-10770 GCA_001938485.1 Girardia tigrina | reverse complement strand
ATAAATAGCAATTAATCACTTTATTTCATTGCACTGAAGATGCCGAAATGGTGAAACGCGTTTGTATTGGGAATAAATTTAATATTAAAAAATGGCCTTTCTTTTCATTATATATATATGTGTATTAAATCCATGGAATTTAGAAATCTATTTTTGAAGGCTTTTTACTTAATCATTTTTTTCCAATCTTTGCACATTTTATCATTCTCGATGAAAATAAATGATTATGTAAAAATTTGATCGAACTAATAAATCGAAAAAGAATTTTTTGCCAAACTCTTTTACGATTCCATCCATGCTTTATAAAAAATTTATTATGTTATTTGTAAATATTTAGTTGCAAAATGAAGTTCTACCAATTTTTTATATGAAATTTTCCCTTCTACAAAAAAATTAAATAGTTACTAATAACATAATAAAGTTGTTAAAATATTTAATAGTAATTTTCCCTTTTATATAAGATAACAAAAACATTCTTTTGGCCAAGTAGAGTTCTGTTCGCATAAAGCAGGGGTATAAAAAACTTTGTTTGATTTACTAGTTTATAATATAAATAGCTTGCATACGACAATGTGAATAAAAGTGAAAGAAATGAATTTGATTATTTCACGAAATACTAAGTTAACATTCTGTTACAAAGATTCATACATGCAGATACTCATTACTTGGCTGATAAACAGACTTAGAAACTATTTGTTCACCATTCACACTACCATGTGAAAAAAAACATTTTTCGAATCAAATGCTTCGTCTTATATGTGTTATTATAAGAGCATGTCACAACTGCTAGAGATTGTTATTTTTAACTTATACAAAAACAGTTTACAATATGTTACATTGCTGCTTGAGTCGATCTCATATTCAAGAGAAGACTAATTGATAAATCAACTGTATTTCGGTTAAAACAGATCAGGTCATCGTTCTTTCCCTGAAACTAGATTGTTTCAAAAATCCCAAGTAATGGCCTCCTCTTCGAATGAATTCAGAGATATGGTGAGACGTCTTGAAGTCAATCTTTGCTCCCGAAAAAACAATCATGATAACTCAGAAGTGGTCACGATCGAGTATTACAAATATTTAATAATCATAAGATTATATGTGCAAAGAAAATTTAAAGAATATCTTAATTGAAAATACCTTGACTAACGGAAATACTAACTCAGATAATATAATATTGAGTTATAGATGCTCGTATTGAAGACATAAAGACATAATCTTTTTAATCTCAATAGTTTCAAAGAAGTTCTTTTAAAAAGTTTGAATAATTCAAAATATTTTTACAATAAAAATACTTTTATTCGGCGAGGTTGAAATCTTTATACTGCAATTTGGAGGTAAAAATCCAGCAAAACAATGACACACTTTTCTATTATCACAAATCTAAAATATAATTCTGATATTTAAATATAATATAAAAAATTATATTATTTACCCCATTATTGAAGCAATGACAACTTTTATCAGAAAATGTATTCCCATCAATACATTGAGCATTGAAACAGAACTGTTATAAAATATAAATTAGTTCTCCTATTGGAATTAATACCCTGTTGTGTCCACATGGAGCACCATCTGGAACCATTCCGATGTCTTTAGAGCGCCAATCTAATTCGAATCTTGAACTTTCACAATAATTCAGTTTGTCTTTTTTAAGAAGTTTTTCTGAAAATGTTTTGCTAACTCCAAATTGCATTAGTTTTTCGTTTTCATGAACGCACCACAAACGGCCACAAAGATAGCTGCTAAAAAGAAAATAAAAATGCATTTATTGAATAAAATTATTTTTAATTGATATTTTAAATTAGAGAAACGTTACTAATTATTATAATATTATTTCTCTTATCCTGCTTTCTGTTTCTTTGCTTTCCTGAGTGTTACGAACATTAAGACAATTTTCATTTGATTTTTTTATTATTATCGCATTTAGAGTCATTACAACTCTCGCAAGATCTTTCACTGTTTGACAATGCTCAAATTGGTTCTTTTATTTCTATTTTTATTCATGATTATTCGAAAATTTTTTCTAAATCTTGTTAAAATATTTACTTTTTAAAAATATTAATTAAAAATAATAATTTTAATAAAAACTCAAAATAATAAAAAAATTTTAAAATTGTTAAAAATAAATTTAATTTAAATTTTATTAGTTTTATTTATATCTAATGAAATGCTTTTCTTTTTTTAAATATGAAACTTAATTTAATATTGTTAATTTAAAAAATATAAACTTATGAAATTATTATTTTAAGTCAATCACTGTAATTACACAAAAAATACCACTTTTCCATCCTGGTGGGAGAATCTCCATTCTAAGTTAAACATATTCAAACAATATAAAACATCACTAAATTCACATAATTTAAAATATTCCTCACAATGTGAAAATTACTTTTTCAGAGATAATCTTTGGGTAATAATGATTGTTTAATTTTTTTATATTCCGTCTAATTTAGGTTTATAATCTTCTATAATAATCCTACATTATGATTTACCTCCTACAAAGTAACCTTACCCCAAATTAATCAAAAAGCAAACCTTGAACTTCTGCAATTATTCTCATTGAATTCCTGTACAGATTTTTTATAAACTCTTGCCATTATATTTCTCTGTATCAGTCACAGATTCAGTTTCATTATTTTTTTTCAATGAAATATATCTAATAGAGCGGAAATTAATCGGTTTTGACCGAACATTTTGCCTGTTTAGCAAATTCATAAATAAATTATATAAAATATATAATTAATGAAAATAATTAAAAATAAGTAAATACTTAAATAAAGCTAATTTAAATTAAAGTAAAAATAAAATTAATAAATAATTAAAAACAATAAATTAATTTCAATAAATAAAAAAGAATTGGACTTTTTTTACTCGGCTGTTCAGTAAATTGAATTTATATTCCAAAATTGTAATTGGAAATTTGCCGCAATATTATTATTGCGAATTTTAGTCGATTAGAATCGATTAAATGAAGATCATGTGATCTTCTTTGTTTGCTTTGAATTGACCAATAAGGTCTGTAAATGTGTGTCTTTGTTTTAAAAATGATTTGCTTCGAGGAGCGTGTATGTGTGTGCTCCAATTTCATGTAAAAAAAATTATCCATGAATTAATCACAACTTCAACCAATAAAAAAATTTTGAAAATTGACTTGTTTTCTCTTTATTCAAATTGATAAAAAAAGTTCATGCGCTATTTTATAAATGTAATAAAAAGAATTGGTTCTGAGAACAATTTAATAAAAATAAAAAAAATTAAAAGCGAAATTCTTTGTTTTTAAATAATTTCTAATGGCTATTAATGTCTCAACGAACGTTTCATCTAAGATTCTTACCGATTATGCATGAAAAGATTCCCGTATTTACTGCTACCACTGAATTCACTTGAAGCTGAAATTGAAGCGTTCAATAAAAACCGAGAATTAGAAAAGTCAGGGATGTTTGATTTCGAATTAAAAAAAGCTAAAGAAGATAAAACTCAAAAAGAATTTATGGAATCGACCCAAAAAGGCAAAGACAAATTTAAATTAAAATCAGAAATAATAAACGTCAAAGAAAAACTCAATATTTGGTTGAAACATAAAAAAACCCAATTTTGAAATTCAATCAATCGAAAAATTGGAATGGAGATACTGTTTCCGCTCCATCTAACAAGAAAGAGTCAGTTCTTCTAGGAACCCTTTACGAAACTTTTCAATTATTAAATTTGAATTCTTATTGATTTTAAACCGATTTTTAAGAATTAAAATTCTTTTAAGAATTAAATCTCCTATTTTAATAAATTAATAACGACTCAAAAAATATTAATTATAAAGAATTGTTTCAAGTTTGACTGATGAGTCTCAAAAACTAAAATAAATGAAAAATTATTATTGATTAATGTCAATCTTTTAGTTTCAACCTTAGTTATTTTGTTGTATATGAATTTATTATATTCAATGAATCAAATTAAATGTTTGACTGATTGATGATCAGTTTACAGTAAGATAAATCATCCAAATAATGAATACCAATTTAAAATATTATTAAATTGTCAAAACATCTTTAATAATAGATTTTTATCGCAAAATGATAACTCAAAGAGATGTTAGGTTAGAAGTCATAATTTTTAAACTTTATAGTTGTTGTCTCAAGGTGTAGATATATAGAATATAAGAAAGCTTACTTATCGATTTCGATAAATACACATGTTTATTAGGGAAGTTTTAAAATAAATATGTTAAGAGAACTCAAAAATTTGTAACAACATTTATTGCAATCACAATTTTAATCATCTCTATGACAATCCATAATATTGCTTTCGCTTAGATTCATCACTCAATGTTTAATACTTCTAATCCAAAATCTGAACTAATTTGAAAAGAATTACTTTATTTTAAATATTTAATTAATATTTTATTGTTTAAAATAAAAATACTTTTTATAATAATTTAAAACATTAATATGATTTAATTATTTAAAATTTACAATAATAGTAAATTGAAATTTTAAATATTAAATCTAAGTTTAATAAATTGAATAAATAAATTATTTTCAGATTATAAGTACTAAAATATTAATCAACCATCTGATTAGGAGAGACATAATCCCAAATCAACACACAACAATACAAAAGACATGAATATACTAAATATTCCTCACAAACTCAATAAACAAAACAAAGATAATACTAATATTATTTAACCGAACTACTTATCAAAAAATATAAAAGTAATAATGTACATCAAAAAAACACTTCTTTTGTAGAGAAGCGAACAAAGAGATGGCAGTAGGGAAACCAATGTAGTTTAAGGCCCTATATAATTATGATCGGGAAATTAGAGTTGCAGGGATATGATGGAATCCTATTTTCTTGTAAATATATTATTAAACAGTTGGATTATGTAGATTTAGAATGTAGTAAAATGAAAAAAATGTTTTAGTATTTTGATTTTAGTGGAGCCTTACGGAAATAAATTCCAAATTAAATAATTTTAAATATTAATGAATCAATTTCCCTGATTGATATTGAATTCTTATATTTGTTATTATATAATTTATCTATTATTAGCGAACTTAGAATTTTAATCTTTATTCATTTTTCCTGATATTTTAAGTTATCTTGACTTTCTAATAAATAATCAAAATACCATATTCTGCAGGGTTAAAAGTATTTTAGAAGAGTACTTGCAAGAATATTGGTAGTGTTAAAGTGGTGTCTGTGAGGAGTTTGTTAAAATTTTCTATTCTATAATTTAAATATTTTTTTAAATTTAAAATTAAAAAAATTAAATAATTACATAAATATAAAAAATATGTAAAGTTTATAAATCTTTTAAAAAAGTTTAAAGGATTAAAAAAAAGCCAAAAAAAAACTAAATAATTATGTAAAACAAAAAAAAGAATTTAATAATCTCAAAAGTTTTGAATAATTAAAATAGATATATTTCAATAGAAAAATAATTAGTAAGTTTTAAAATCAGTAATTTAAAATTATTTTATTTATAATTTATTAGAATTAATTATTATTTATAATTATATTAAAGTTAAGTTAAATATTTGTATGAAATGATTTTAAAAGTAAAAAGTTTACTATAAAAGAGTTTAAAATTTAAAAGTGTAAAAGAAATCGATATAAAGAAGAATTTTAAAGAAGAAATAATAAATAATTTTTGGCGACATGATTAAATTAACGAGAAATATGTTTAAATATTTGTATTATTATCATTAATGCATTTTTGTATTAAATATTAATTCTGAAATGTCAAATCATGACAAAGGAGTCTATGCTACTAACAGTGTCAATGATAAGGTCAACACTCCATCTCATATAAATATAAAAACGATTCGTGGATTTCAAGCTAATCTGACTTAAACATTTAATTTTCAAGGATGTAAACACATGTAAATTGCAGAAACAAATAATCATCTCAAAACTTTGATTAGTGAGCATTCACAATCAAGTCGATCAAGTAAGTTTTTTTAAGATTTGTTCTACTTCAAACCAGAGCGGAAATTTCTACTATGAGTCAATTTCCGGGGAAGATGTATATGAACAAGATGTGGAGCACATAGATGATCATCATGATGATGAAGAATATTTAGATTTTGTTAATAAATAAAGTATTATAAATATTTTAAATTCTAGTTTTGTTAATGAGAATTGAAAACATAAAATAGTATCACCAAATCAAAATATTTTTAGCTACAACATTAGGCGATATCCGTAAGCAATTACAATTTATTCTTTATATATTAAGTAAAATTTTATAAAAATATTAGTACTTATTTGTACATGGTTTAGTTGCCCAATACAAATCGGAATTCTGAATCTGATTTTCTTCGTTTTCTAAAGATACTCCACAATTTTTAAATTCATGATTTTTAATCATGTTTTCTTCGTAACACATTTTGGGGGCAGTTTTTGCTGTTTGTCCCCACAAAAACCGACATTGTGAGAGATGATTCCTGCAATTACCGGATACGCAGTAGGCCTGTAATAATATAATGTTTGACGAATGTGGTTTTGTAATCAATATATAAGTTAATTATTGAAATCAATCTAAACCAAAATTGGTAAACATAATTTTAGATTATATTTACACTACATAATCCATTAATATACTATATAACATTTTATAATATTATAATATGATAATAATTAATGTCTTATCCCCTTGGTACCCTTTTGATCTTCAATTTGATTTAAGTAACTTAAGAAGTAATAGTTACAACAATAATAATTATTATTATTTTTGTATTTTTCTTATTGATATCAAATGCCGTTAAAACACGTTATTAAAATAGAAAAAATAATTATCAAAAAATAACTTAAAGGTTATATTTCAAACTTATTTAGTAGAAACATTTGTAATTCAAAAACTTCCAAGGGTTTTTCTAAGTATTCTCTGTACATTTGTAATATATTTGTATAAATCTACCCTCTGATACAGCATTTTAGTATTCTAATTATAATAAATAACATATAATTTATTTATATTTTCTTTAGAATAAACGGATTAAATTTTGGTTTTGGTATGTTTTACTTTTGATGTATTAATTTATATGTGCTTTTATTTTTTTTGTATTCCATGTACATTTTATTTTTAAGTCAATTATACGTGCCGAGACTTGGTTCCCGGAGAGATCGCCGCCTTGATTCGACGACGTCTGGTTGTCGATCGGATCCGGTGATCATCGGTCGATATGCCATGATATGTTTGAATAATTGTGTTTGAATAATTGTTAATTGCTCTAGAAATAAAGTTTTGCGGTCTTATGAATTCAATTATTGATCACGAACCCCAAAAGGATATAAAATTAATTTAGAAACTTCAATTCACTGTATAGAGATGCAATAATAGTCACAATAAAATGTAAATGATCAAAATAAAAAAAGTATTTTCGTTTACAAAGATAAGATTATGATCCAAAAATAACAAAATAAAGAAACTTAAATATGCTAAGTTCCATTCATAATAAATATAAAAATTTAATTGATAAAAAGTGAAAAATCTCTAAAATATTCAAAGTAGTTATTAATAAAGGTGATATGAAGATTAAATTATAGTTTTCTTAAAGATATTGTTTTTGTCCAATCCATCTCCACTTTCCAATCACGAATTTTGGCCCTGAAGAGGGCCGTATGTCTTTCGCAATTCTTAGAAGCCTTTGAGGAACCTCCGATGAAATAATCTGGTTGAAAGAATTTCCCAAGGTTCGAATTCAGTTCATAATCGAGTAGTACTATTCAATTCAACCATGACGCTGATTGGCACACATTTTCCATGAATCCCAAAAGTAAAGTAAACGTAAATTCTCGGTAATTGCAAATCACTGTCGCCTTCGTAAACACCAGTGGTCGGTTTGATTCCGTGTTCATTAGTGATTATTTTCCAAAACTTCATTCCAATATTGTTTCAACAAATTTGAAATATTCTCATCAATTCATACCATGGTTCATAAATGCCTCCACATGTCTTGATAAAATATTCCGCATTAAAAACATAGCCAAAAGGCAAAGTTATCTGTCCGTTTAAATTACGCATCCAATCTCAAAAATAATAAAGAAATCGATATTGATATACCTTTATTAGATATCAAAAATTATATAAAACTAATTCGTTAAAACAAACGAATTTCAATTCTAACAAATAAAAAAATTATAAATTTGACATATATAACATATATATCTATTAAAATTTTTATTAACATTTTTTTGATATGTTTCTATTTTTATTTTTTCACAATTTAAATGAGAATTTTAATTCATTCTGAAACAGATATTCTACAAACAAAATGTTAAAAAATAAATCAAAAAGTACTGTTGTAATTCCTTTGAAACAAGCGAAATAAAAATAGTGGCTATCAACCATGTTGCAATCTTATTTTAAGTTTTGATTAGTCAAACGGACATTAGTCGAAACGACCGGTTACCGATTTTTTTCATATAAGTAGAAGTATCAAGTTAATTACTTTCACAATAATGATTAACTGATGTGATTAATGTTTAGTTTAGTCGATATAGTAATCATTGCATTTCACTTAAGAGTTAATCTTTAAATGTATTTTTAATTTAAAATCAAAGTAACATTTTGAATATGATTAATTTAATTTTATATTTTTAACCAAATAAATCAACTTAATATTTGTTTGAATTTTAACATATAAAATGCGTAGTAAATATTTAAAACATTTTTTCATGTATAAAATTTGTTTAGATGTTCGAATAAAATTATTAATCCATTCTTTTTTGAAGATATATCGAATGAAGTCTCCACTATAGATTGCCGTGATCCAATTTTAAGATCCAAGTTGTGAATATAACAGACTATATTCAATGGGAGAATTCTCATAACATAAATAGATTACCATTTCATTAAAGTTTGTTAGACACTTTGTTCCATCTTGTTTGTAAGTGTTTTCGCCGCACTTTTCACTAATTCCATCACAATATTCCGGTAGGTCACACGAACTCTTCACTTCCCTACATATGTTTCCAGCTGATATTATTTTGCATGTAGATAAATTACAGCATGATCCCGACGCGCATTGAGAATGCTCCAATAATTTACATGTTAATACGTTGCAACATTTTTCACATTCTTTACTGTGTAAATATTGTAAAATTCTCTATTTAGAATCAAAATAACCTACTTCTCCCAACAGTCGCATTCTTCTCCATTTTCTGTAATGCCATTTCCACATATAGAAATATCTATGAAATGTTTACTCAAAACTTTTTCTTTCGTTTGTATGTTTTTAACTTCAAGTATTGTAATATTGGTTGATGTATTAACAGATGGTTTACAGATTTGATAACCGATCTTTAAAATGCTCTGAAAGTCTTCAATTGAACACTTGGACCAGCTTAAACTTCTGCTTGTCATTCTAAATTATTGGAATTGTCAAAAGTTTAGTTAAATTCGATTTTTGAAACACTAAAAAGCTCCAAGAATATCTTGCAAAACTCATTACAATTTTCTCTACAAAAATTAGAGATATTTAAAGCAATGGAGCAAATTTACTTTATTTAAACACATTTGGATAACCTCCTGTGAATTTTTGAAAGAAAAGAATTTTTAAAGTTAAGAATTTATTTCTTAGATGAAAGGTTCTCTTTTTCTATCCTTATCTAATCAGGCATCCATGTTATTAAAAAGGTTTCAAATTGATTTGATAAATCATTATTCCTGGAAACTGATATCATGTGAAGAGAGAGAAAACCTCTAGAACCTTTTTGTCTTTTTGATTTATCCATTTTTAAAACTGAATTATGATTCATTTGAAAATAAGTCAATAATTTGATTTCAACAAATTCTAAAAAATTGTTTAGAAATACAAGCACCAGATTTTGTATTAATATCCTATCACATCCTTAACACCTATATCACATAACAGACTTATATTTGTACCCCTATTTTCAGGAACAGTTGTACGAGCCTCCTCCTTTTTTAAATAATATCCATAAATGATTTTAGGCATACTTAAACCGGTTTCATCAATATTATTTGTAACGTACAAATATAAAAACATTCTTTACTGAAATAATTTACTTTTGATAATAATTTACTGTTGTACGATAATTAGATTATCCTTTATTAAAAACTTTATGTATAATTTTGCGATGATGCTTCTATAATTTTTTAAATGATACTTATATTGTTTATATATACGAAAATGATCATATAATTAAAAATAAGAATTAAAAAAACATGTATTGCAAAATTGTTCTTGTAACATCCTCAGTAGTGTAAAAATGGGCATTCTCCCTCACCCCCCCTGCTGGTAACCATAGCAACGATATGGGTTATCGTGGTTACCATGGCAACGGTTGGGAATACCATAGCAACGGTCGCGGTTAC
>MQRK01186475.1:7687-32857 GCA_001938485.1 Girardia tigrina | reverse complement strand
CCCGATTAAAAAAAATTGCAAATAAAAATATATTTTTTATTTATAATTAATTTAACATATTTATATATATATTTTTATATAGCCCAACAGTATATAAGGGCAAAAGAATCTTTTAGATCTACTCAACAATTTTATTTTTAAAACCTCGAGAAATCTTGGAGAAACAATTCGGAAGAATTGATTTTCTTTTCAAAAATAATTGTTTGGAAGAGTTAGTCTGATCCAAAGTAACCTGAAATAGGAGAAGGAATCAGACTCTTGGAGAAATAATTATTATTTGATTGCAACTGAGCTGGAGTAACCTGGAATAGGTGAAGCTCTTTGCGCATTTTAATTTTAAGAATCTCGCCTCCAATCAATAGTTGAAATTGTACAAGTTGTTGTTTAAGCGATTGTAATTGTTTGAATCAATAAAGATTTACAAAGAATTTTGTGTTAATCAAAGTTATTTTTCGAACCCAAACTTTTATCTGGGAATTCGGTAGCGGTGAACACCACTAAAAATCCTTCTGATAAATTTAAGTTTCATTGGCTTTGTGCTCAAATCACGACAGTACTATATAAAAAAAACATTCGCTGATTTCCAAGATACAAATGACCTTTTCAGCGAATAAACAAGGTAGAAATAATTTCACAATCTAAAACAAGAACCACCCAATCTACGAAACTTCAAGATAGTTTAAATAACAAAAACATAATTGCTCCGCATCTTTTCTGAAGGGACTATTGTAATTTTTATCGACCTATGTTTTATAAATACATATTGTATAAACTTTCTTATTTATTTATTTATATTAAAGTATTTTTATTTATGTATTACCTAGTAAACATCAAGGCTAAAAATCTTGATTAGTTATTTTATTTCGCAATCCAGCACTTATTTATCTGTTTATTTATTTATCTATTTCTTATTTATTTTATACGCTTGACGGCATTAAGTCGTCTAGCGTAATTATTTATTTCATATGCTTGACGACATTAAGTCGTCAAGAGAAAATAATAATTAAAAGAAAATTTGAATTTTAAAAATTCGATCAATATATCGAACACAATTAGTATTATTAGTAATAATTTCCTAGTTCGTATATTGTTTGAATTTTTATTAGAATTTTCCAACACTCGTATTTATTATTTATTTGAGAAGATATTTCGTTTATTTTATTTATCGAACGGCCGAAGACTTTCACGACCTTTTCAGAACAGAAATCAATTTCGAACGAAAAACCTTATCAACAATTTATTTTGTGTATTTTGTGGTTATTGCGTTTAGCGATTGTGATTGACCTGTTTGTTTTTCTTTTTAACTGTGGAAAAAAGTAATTTCATTATTTTTTAATTTATTTTACTATTTTTATTGTACGTGAAATAATTCATTGTATATTTTTGATGTTTGGTTGGTTAATTATAAAAATATTAAAAAAACTTATATTTTAGAATATTTTAAAATTTTTACCCTAATCCCAGGATTTGATAAATCATAATCCTATCATTAAGTTAAATACATATTTTGGAGGTTACTTATATCGTATCCAGCACGGCCAAAATATATTTTTAACACATATATAAATATTAATTTAATGGTATAATAATTATAAAATCGCTTGGCGATCTTTGATTATTATTTAAAATTCAAAAATTAAATATTAATTACGACAACGAAATTTAGGAACAATACTTAACCAACGAACCCTTTGTACTTTTTCAAGTGATTTAACAGTGATAATATTTTCCATTCTCAGATCAAAGAACCTATTTTAATGAAGCTGAATCCAACTCCATCATAAATACAGTGCTGGAAAAAAGTCTTTTGACAGAGCAATTTTTTTGCGATTTTTAGTGAAAATATATTACCAAAAAACAGTTTTTCAACCCAATTTTTTAATACAACCTTATAAACGTATATTTTATCTATTTTAAGTAAAGAATTAATAGAGTGAGACTATTTAAGGATATTATGTGAGCATACATAATGCTTACATAATAATATGTATGCATGGCCATGTATACACATGTGAATATGCTCTTATATGTACAGTGCATGCAAAATAAGCTGCGTCACTTGTATTGCATATGATGCATTGTCTTTCTTTCTTCCCTCATCAACCAATCAAATCGCGAATTTTTTTTGCTACACCTGGAAAACAAGTTGACCAAGAGATTCGAGGTGCTATTATAGCCTTACACTGCAATACAAGTCTGTCTCAACAAGAGAAATTGCAGCTCAGTATGGAATTTCCCATCAATCTGTTGCCAATATAATCAAAAGATATGAATCCGAAAGCAATACTTCAATTAAAACAAGATCAGGCAGGCCTAAAGCAACCACACCCCAAGTTGATGCACTAATAAGGCGAGCAGTGAAGAATCCCTTTATTACTTCTGCCAAAATCAAGCGCAATCTGGTGTGCAGTGCAGCAATGTTACTACACGTATAATACGAAATCGCCTGTGCAAGGAATTCAAAATGCCAGCCCGTAAAACTGTGAAAAAACCAATCATTACAAGTGCCAATGATAAAGAAGCGATTACAATTTTGTGAAAAATACAAGAATTATACGATCATGTTCAGTGATGAAAGCTCATTCCAAATCAACAATTGCCCCAATCAGACAGTTCGAAGATCAGTTGGCTCATCACCGGTGAACCCAAGGTACACAAAGAAGACTAGCAAGCATCCAGCTTCTGTCATGGTTTGGGGCTGTTTTTACCACAATGGCCGAGGGGGCTTACACTTCTCAATTCAAATCAAAGACTCAATACTGATGGTTATATCAAAATTTTAGAAGGGAAGTTGGCTCATTTTATGTGCGTCCATGGTTCTACAATTTTCCAGCAAGACAATGCCCCTTACCATTGTTCAAAAAATGCGCTGAAATGGTTTTAGGACAACAAAATTGAGCTGCTTGACTGGCCATCCAACAGCCCAGACCTGAATCCAATTGAACATCTGTGGTCCAACATGAAGAGGAAACTCAGTGAGATCGAAATAACAGCTATAAGTCAATTAAAACAGGAAATCAATCGGGTATGGTGCCTAGAGACCACTGCAGATGAGTGCCAGAAACTTGCTAAGAGCATGCCACGCCGTATTGAAGCTGTTATCCGAAACAGAGGGTACCCAACCAAATATTGGACTCGATTGGCTTAAACTATAATCCTTTAACCCATTTTATCAATTCCTGTTACTATTTTAATCATTTTATGCCATATTATCCTGATTAACTTTTAGCTTGATATTTTATCGTTTTTAAATAAGTGTATCATTTAATGATTTCTCTCTTTTGATTGAAATTAAAAAATCCTGGTATTAATTCTTTACCTAAAATAGATAAAATATACGTTTATAAGGTTGTATTAAAAAAATTGGGTTGAAAAACTGTTTTTGGTAATATATTTTCACTAAAAATCGCAAAAAAGTGCACTGTCAAAAGACTTTTCCAGCACTGTAGACCTATTTAATTAAATCGAAATTCTATTCTCTAATAAAGGATAAAGGATTAATTCATAGATACTAGATTTCCATCATTAGATAAACCAGCGCTATCCAAACTGTGGCACGCGGGCCGCATGCTGCCCGTCATTCCATTTTGTGCGTCCCGCTTCTAGATATTTATTATTTATTATGTAAAATTCAAAAACTCAACAATAAAAAAAATTGATAAACAATTTATGTTATTTACTTTTATGTATATTAATTTTGCGAATCAAAAGCTGTAATTAATTTTGTAATTTTAATTTGTGAAATTATTAATTATCTTTATTGTTTTAAAGATTTAAATGCGCATTTTTGAAATTCTACTTAAATAATATTTGTGTTTTCTCTCTATTGATTATTAATTATTGGTGAGTTTTTAACATGATCGTAATATTTATATAATTTAATTTGAATAAATTAATAATATAATGAAAAGAATTACTGATGAAAAGCGTGTCTACCAGAGTCGTTGGAAATCTGAGTATTTAGTTATAAATATTGATAAAAAATTCAATGCATTGTGCGTAAGTTTTGTCAGTCCCGAAGGAGTTTAATGTGAAACGACATTATATTACTACATTATAATACTACATTACATAGTAAAACTCTCGATATATATATATATATATATACTTGCGAATCAAGAAATCCAGTAATTGCACAATATAAAAAAATTGTTGCACCAGACAGGTTTTTTTTCAAAAATAAATTCTGATAGAATGATAGCCTTGCTGCTTCCTATAAAGTTTCACTTAAATTGGCTAAAGCAAAAAAGCCATTTAGTGATGGAATGTTGGTGAAAAAATGTGCAATTGAGATGGCCAAACAATTTAAAGAACTAAAATTAGCTCAAAAATTTGAAAACAGTGCTACTGTCTCATCAGACAGTTTCAAGACGAATTAAAGATATGGATGAGTATGTTTCAAAAAAGCTATGTGATATAAAGAAAAAGTGTGAATATTTTTCGTTATGTATTGATGAGAGCACCGATACAACAGATGTCAGTCAACTTCTTATTTTTAGTCGATCTATTCAAGATAATTTCACTATTCATGAAGAACTCATTAATCTTTGCATGGCACAACTAAAGGAACTGACATTTTCAATGCGGTTTACAGTTCTGTTACAAGCTAAGGTGAATTTGATAAGTGTTCCTGTATCATTACCGATGGAGCAAATGCTATGACGGAGACAGGAAGTAGCTTTTGCGGACTTTTAAAACAAAATAACATTTTTTGTCCCACCTTACATTGCATTATACATCAACAGGCTCTTTGCGGTAAATTTTTGAGGTGACTTAATGTCATGAAGACCGTGGTTAAAATAAACAACACCATTCGAGGGGCAAATAAATCTCTAACGCACCGTAAATTTCGTACATTTTTAAGTGAAATAGATGCTGCTTATGGGAATTTACTTTTGCACGCGGAAATTCGTTGGTTTAGTGTTGGAAAATGCCTAGAACGTTTTTTTGCAATACGTAAAGAAATTCCCGTATAAAAATGAGATTACACATTGGAATTATACATTGAATTACATTGGAATTAGAAAGACAAATGGAAGATCCTTTCTTCCTTTCAGATCTGACATTATTACATTATTATAATACCAAACATCTAAATGAGTTAAATTTGAAACTTCAGGGGAAAAATCAAAATATTGCTAATTTATATGGTCATCTCACTGGATTTGTTAGTAAATTGAAACTTTTTAAAACAAGAATATCCAATAGTGATTTAATTTTTTTTCCAAATTGCAAGAGTATAAAAAAGTATAAAGATGATATATCATTTTCCTCGTACATGGAATATATTCAAGGAATAATAGAAGATTTCGAGAATCGATTTGGAGATTTCAAAAGATTGGAAGAAGATATCTCAGTTTTTTCTCAACCTCTAAGCATTAATTAAGACAAGGTTGCATTCTTTCACCAACACTGTTCAACCTTTTCCTTGAGAGAATTGTTATGGAAGTAATAGACGATCTAGAGTCTAGAAGATTCTAGACGATGTTGGAATAAGCTGTGGAGGAACAAGAATAATCAACCTACGATTTGCTGACGACATAGACATAATCGGTAAATATGAGGCAGAGATTCAGGAACTCACGAATAGATTACACAAAACATCAAAGAAATTTGGAATGGAAATCAACAGACAAAAAAAGCAAAATAATGGTTTCAGGAAGCCATAACAATGAGATTAAACTGGAGAGCGACATTGAAGAGGAGAAACTGGAACAAATTAAGAGTTTCAAATACTTAGGCTCTACTATCACAGAGAACGGGGGAAGCGAAGAAGAAATCAGAAGCCGGATTGATATTACAACAAGCGCAATGATTAAGCTTAGCACAGTGTTTAACCTCAAAGAAATCCATCTCAAGAGCAGAATAAAGATCAATAAGGCTGTTGCCTGGGCAACACTCCTCTATGAATGTGAGAGTTGGACAATAAATCAGAAGAGCATGGATAGACTTAAAGCATTTTGAAATGAAGTGCTACAGGAGAATGCTGAAGATCACGTGGAAAGAAAAGACAAACGACTTTGTATGGAGGAGAGTGATAGAAATACTAGGTAAAAGACCGGAATCAATAGAAGAGACCATCAAGACAAGGAAGCTGAAATTCTACGGACATCAAATAAGAAAACAAGCACTAGCAAAGGTTATGATTAATGGAAAAGTGGAAGGAGAAAGACTAAAATGAAGACCAAAGAGGCAATGAATAGACGTTTTAAAAGAATTGAGGGGATTGAGTATGAAATGTCTGAGAAAAAATGCTACAAATAGAGAGATGTGGCGAAGGATTTTTTATAATTGGGTGCACCCACGGCCCAATGGCTAAGGACAAAAAGAAGAAGCATTAAGGTTGAAACAGCTTCTAATTCTGATCTACAATTGGAATTATGTGACTTGCAATCAGATCCTTTTTTATACAGGTGATAAAAAACATCAGAAGACTTTTGTAAACTTTTTTCAAAAGAGAAATATCCAAAATTGAGAAATTTTGGTCTTAGAATGTTCTCAATGCTTGGAAGTACATACCTTTGCGAAAGTACATTTTCCGATGTGAAAATAATCAGATCAAAATGTAGGAATTCGTTGTCTGATAGTGCCCTTTTAAATTTATTGAGTCTATCAACAACATCTATTGAAATCGATATATAGACTTTAGTAAAAGTAGCTGAACAACCGCAGTATTCTCATTAAAATTACACGATTATAATTAAAAAATAAATATAATTATATTTTTGTTTTTTTTACTTATTATTATTATATACTTTATTGAAATATATTTTTACTTTATTTTATTATTTATTTAATTAGTTATTTTTGTTTACTTTTTAGTTATTATTATTAATGAAAGAAAGTGTAATAAACGAAATTTTTTTCATTTTCTTTTTTATGATTTTAAATATTTTCAAGACAAAAAAAATGTTTTTTTATTCAGGTATATATTTTGTGTAAAATATTTGTAATTTCGTGTTAGGAATTTAGGGAAGTACTATCGTTATTTAGCCATGGCGACATAGGTGTCGGTGTTGTGCACGCCGGAGGAGTTAAACTACCATCGTTGTACATTGAATCAGAAACTAAAGTTTAAAAAAGTACATTAATACATATAATTCAATTAGAACAGAAATTCAAATTTTGATATCATTAACATAATATTTTACTGTTTCCGCTTGTTAGGTATTTAAAACAGAAAAACAAAATATATGTTATCATAAATAATAATTTTGATAACTTCAAGGTAAAAAGACAAAGAGATTTGTGAGTCAATTATAAAGAAACAATATTTTTCAACATTTAAACAAATATTATACTACTACCAAAAATCATGTATTTGGATACGTAAATTAATTTTATTAAAACTTAATAAAAAAAACTACGTAATACATTTTTAATATCAGTTAAAAGCCTTTTAGTTTTTAATGTAATAAAAATTTTCATGCAAATTACACAAATTGTTCGATAAGTAACTGGACAATAAATAATAAGCTAATGGAAACGTTGATTCAAATAAAAAAAATAAATTTAAATTGATTATTATTAATAAGGAAAGTATAAATTTAAATCTGTAGATGTTAGGGACATAAAGCTTCTATGGTTGCTTTAAGATAAAGTCTCAGAGTATAAGAAAAAATGGTTTATGTTCTTGAATATATCTTTTGTTGTTGATAAATTTGGCAAGTGAATAATTGTCGAACATTAAATTTGTTCATTGTTATTACTATCTTCAAATATAAAATTTATTCATACTACGTATTTATTCACACAACGTATAGAATATTAATGATAAATTCAGCAACATGTAATGCATTAAAAACCATAAAAGATAAAAAATTCAAAAAATCATACTATATAAATTCTGGCCGCAGAAAATCTGACTAAATTAGTAACAAAACAATCAAGACTTGACTTTTAAGGTAAAAAAGAATGGAAATTAAAAAAGAATATTAACATTATAAAAAAAAGAATTTAATAAAACTTGTAAAACGTTCCCCATTAAAATATTTTACCATTCAAAAATATCGAAAAATATCAGAACATGTAAAGAAGAAAATTTACATGTGTTTCTTTAACCTTTGAAGTCCAAAATGATTTATAAATTCTTTAATTAGCATTGATTTTATTTAAATTTTAATAAAGATAAAAATCTTAATAACCAAAATATTTAAAGATCTATAATTTATGAGTTAAAGAAAGTTAACCGAGAAACTTAGAAACTTTCAGACATTTAATTTCACTCTATCGCATCCTTTGTAACACTGAAAAATATCAGATAAGTTTTTGTTGACTCTTAAAATGTCAAATAAAGTTTAAGTCTTCATGGATTTATTATAATATATGATACATTTATATATATATATATATATATATATATATATATATATGTGTATATAAAAGTTATAATATAATAATAATATTATAATAAAAGCCTGTATTTTTACTATTAATAAAAAAATAAAACAATTATAAAAGAACCAATTCCCTTTTTGCCATGTATACACTACAATGTGCGAAATGTTAAAAGGAGGATTGGTAAATTTGATTGAAACTTCGCCCTTTATGATAATTACAAAATTATTATGTCGAGGAAAGAATAATGCAAATAGTACTGTTGCTTAGAATAATGATCAGTGCTGTTTAACCATTTTCGTTACTAGGAACGTATGTATACGTTTTGCATATATGAGTCGAGAAACCAAAGAATGTTTATTTTAGATTAATATTTGTACAGAGTTTAAAAATAATTTAATTTTAAGGATCGGATAAGAAAACCGTTCGAAAAACGATAATGGATTTAGAAATTTTTTGAAATATTGCAAGGTTACTGATAATGGTCATGTTTTTTTTGAAAAATGTAGGCTGACTAGTCAAAAATACGTAAAGGACCATATAACTCAAATATTAATTTATTTTTTTGAAGATGATGCAGCTATTCGGGAAATCAAATGACGGAAATTTTAGTGTCAAGAAAATATTTGAAATCGTTGCAATCATATACAAAAAAAACAGAGAAAGAAGAATCGGATGAATATGGTCTGAAGTTATTGAGAGGTTGTTCAAAACAACAGGGTACATGATGTACCTAGAAAATGGTTTAACGATGTTCAGTCAAAACATGTTTCAAGATAAGAGTGATCTTAAATGAAGTTAAATGCTATGAATTTCATCAAAAAGGACATCTAAATGGCTAACAAAGAAAATCATTACAGTGCTGGAATCATCAAGAAACAGGTCAAATCAACTTAAACTAGATAGTCATTGAGATGTATCTAATGTGGCGAAATAGGATACATGAACTCGATGTCCAAAATGATTGATCATATATGCGTTATTGCATAGATTATAGGATGATGAGCTAAAAGCTCTAATGTCAAATACATTGTTTTGAACTAGTTAAAAGTATATTAAGTCACGGAAAAAATAAAAAAAGCTTAAATTATGGAAAATGGTAACGTGACATAAACCCCTATGTCGGTTAGGATTAGGTTTATGTGTACATTTATTGATAACAATGCACAGTACATAATGAAATATTGTCAGGGAGTTTTTATCCGGGGGTTTTATGTCCTAGATCCATGGAAAATATATGATCCCAATTCCGAGATTATAAACGGTCCTTAACACTGAATGCAGAAATGTACAATTCTCAATGTTAATAAAAAATCAAAAGCAACATTTAAACTGATGCTAAATTCGATGTTAAATTCAAAAACCAATTCAACTAAAATTATTTACAGAATAATGGAAAATATAATTTCTACTTTGATAACAAATATGAATTCAGTACATTTGATTTAATATGCAATGTTTACATACTGATAAATCCAAGATGCAATATTTTATTTGGTATCGTTTAAATATACATTTCCAACTGCAAGTTTTATTGCTAGGTGGACCTTGTAAAAGTGATCTCATTGTGATCTTTACATCAAAGCGAAAGATTATTCAAAATTTTGACCTTAAAAATAAATAGAAACACTAAATTTTTGGTATGCGGCCCGCGGAATAAAGGTTATTTTCAATGCGGCCCGCCATTTCACCGAAGTTGAACAGCACTGAGATAAACAATTGTATACCAAAAAAACAAAATTCTCATCATCTTATTGACGAAACTACTTGTATATGTTTCGACCTACTAATGTGACTTGATTTGACATTTTCTACGAAGTAATTTAAATTTATTTTGATGATCCACCAAATCCAGATAATTCATATTATAATGAAAAAACAAGGTTTTCTATTGTTTTATGTATTTCTGCAGCGGGGAAAATCTGAAAAACACAGGTAATTCTAAAAGGTCTTAAAAAATCCATCAAATATAATCTTAAATGTTTCAAAAGGTGGTTTGTTTGTTTCAGTTTTAATGAAAAAAAAATAATGTTGAAGTTATTCAAAAAAGGTTTTTGGTGTGGAATAAATTGTTTGGACGATGATCGAATAAAAGAAAATAATAACTATAACGTAAAGTTGAAATCGATGTTACAATGAAATGATATTATGGCAATAGATGATTTTGTTGAGTTTGTGTGTGATGAATCGGAATTTGAAATTTTTATTATATAAATTTCTAAATAACAAAATTTTTATTTCAATATAAAAAAATGATTTCTATTTTATTTTTTAGAATTAGTTTTTATTTTAAAAAATGCAAAACGTAATACATTCGGCTTGTTTATATATATTTTATATTTAAAGAAGTGTTACGATTAAATGTTTTAAAAAGGAAATTTTTACGAGTATTAATAAGTCTTATTTTAATTGTCCATTTTCTCGAAGAAAATACGATTTTCAGAAAGATGTCCCATGGATTATTTACGGAAATATCCGGTAAAAGTATCGGTGATAAATTATTGTGGGTATGGATAATTGAAATATTTAGGCTTATTTGGATTTGATGAGAATACGCGAAAATTACATTCCACTGTGAAATAAAGTTTCCGCATATATAGTAGGTCTGATAAAAAAATAAGATGCATTAAGAAATTGACAAAAGTGGCGTAATATAGCCTTGTAAACATAAACAAATTTTTTAAAAATCGAATATAATTTGCATTTTTTAGTTTTTAGATACTGGTAAGTATGCTAATTAATAAGTATAGGGAAGACTAGGGTCGCTTAATCCTAGGGGTCAAATTATCCCTGGCTTATGTAGCCCAAACGATAGTGATTTTCAAAAAATGTAAAAACATAGCAACCAACAGCATCGTACTATCATCTTATTTTGTCTTCTTGTTACATAGTAAACACAAGTTTTTAAGTTTTTCCAAGAAAGTGTAATTTCGTAGTTTAATGTAAATATTTTAACCAATGTTGTATTAGCTATTTCAAGAAAAGTAAAACTTGTTGTAATATAATTGTGACATTTCTAAAATTAATTAATCTGTAATAAAAAACTTGTTTAAATAATCAAGCTTATATAAACATTTGAATTTGGAAATAAAGATTAACAGACTATGGGATATTATACGACAGTTATAATAATTATTTTCAGTAAACAGGATAGTAGCTGTTTTGTTGAATTTGCAGAAATTAACAGACACTCTGGTTTATAAAAACAATTTCAAAGAAAAATGTTATCAAGATCTGCGACAGAAAAAGAACGCCATGTGTTTTTCTGGCGAACCTAGTGAATTATTAAATTTCTCCTTGTCAACACACAGGCAGGTCAACACGAAGTACAGGCAAGGCGTACTTCTTTGAAAAGAATTATCTAACAGAACCGTTAAAAACATTGTATAGGAGACTCTCAGAAAAACTGTCACAATTATGGATTAAAACATCGCTTCCTACAATAACGCTTCGAGGAATAGAACTACAATTAGTGAAATACATAGGCGATGCTCAGACGGTCGAAAACTGCAGCAAAAAAAGAACAAATAGTAAAAAAATCTTGATACATTGTTTGACATTTGTTCGTGCACATGAAGACTTATCATCTTGTTACTGTCCATTGAAACTGAAGGTACCAGCAATTGTACATGATTTTCTTAGTTAACAGCGTACTGCTCGGGTAGGTCGAATAGCTGGTGTCGACAAGGAGTCTGGTCTTGCAGAGAGACGTTTAAAACGAAGTTCAGTTTCGAATTCACAGGATGTGGTCAGAAAAAAACTCATAATTGCAGAACAGTCAGATAATAATTCAGATCGAACAGTTAACGATTGCGAATCTGTAACAAATTCCTCGTGTATCTGATGATATTCCAGACGACACATCGAATGAAACAGCTGGAACTCCTCATCTTAAAAAAACACTATTTAAAAAATTTTGCCCTACAAGCTGATGGGTTTCGAGTGTCAAATCGGGCAGTTGCCGCTATAGTATCCACAACTTTTATTGATTTCGGTTTAGAGCATATGGGGCCAGTTGATCGGAATATGATTCGCAGGGAACGTGAATCATTGAGAACAGCATGTAAAAAAGCAGGTTATACGATTTCTGGATTGTTTTTTCGATGGAAGGAAAGATCAGACTTTGAAACTTGTATGGAATCGGCAGACTGTGGTTTCTGAAGAACATGTTTCCATATTGTCAGAGCCAGATTCAGTATATGTTGATCATGTTTCGCCCTCAAGTGGAATAACCAAGTCTATTGCAGAATCAATTCTTGATTATGTCGACTGTTCCAATCTAGTTTGTATTGGTTCAGATTCAACTATTGTTAACACCGGTTTAAAAAATGAAGTTATACTTCACATGGAATTTGAACTTGGTCACCCGCTTTACTGGTCTGTCTTCTACACTTGAACGAGCTGCCGTTACGACATCTGTTTATGTCCTTGGATGGCTCCATGACCGGGTCACATTTATTTAAAAGGTCAATCGGCAAAAGTGTTGCAACCTATTACTTGCGATAAACATTCGTTAAACAGTGATCAACTGTACTTTTCGAAATTGTTAATGTACTAAAGACTGGACTTGTACCTGATAATATTACTTCAAGATTACCAGGGAGACTAAACCATGCAAGATGGTTGACACTTGCGAACGGTGTTATGCGTCTTTATATATCTACTGAAGCTCCATCAAATGAACTGACACTCTTAGTTGCATACATTGTGAATTTTTATTCAGTTGTTTGGTTTGATATGACGAGAAATTGAAATTATTGGGATGCTGCAAAACACTATCATAAGATGATAGAAATGTCGAGATTTCTCCCTGTAAAGCAGAGATTTGTAATTATGCAGGGTTTGAAGAGGAATAGCTACCCGGCTTATCTTGAAAGTATTATTATTGCTATGTTCAATGACAGTCGTCAAGCTATCCGCAGGCTTGCTTTGAAAAAAATTCTGTGCTCGTGAAGAAGACATTCCGAAACATAAATTCCAAATTCCTGAGACACGAATTCAAGCTTCAAGCTACGAAATACTAATTTATTGGCAAACAACGCCTAGTTTGGAACCTGTTTTGACCAAGCGCATCTCAACTGCTCAAATTTCGTCGTGGCTTTTATTAGATAAGGACGTTGTGGTGGACATTTAGCCATTTCCCTGTCACAACCAAGCTGTTGAGTGTTTAGTTAAATTTGTTACGAAATCAGCATCTAAAGTTTATGGTCACGATAAATGTGTTGGCTATATTCGCGTTCTTCGGAAATGGCACAATGTAATGCCTCCCTTTGATACGAAATCTGACTTTAAAAATATATAATTTAAGTCTTCTATGTAATTTTAATCATACTGCATTATCTATTGATCATAGTTATTAATCAAAAATTCATGTAATTTAATGCCTTCATACAAATGTTTAATAAATTATATAATAAAATTGTGACATTATGTTAATGTTTTTCCTAAATTTCAAAAATAAAAATATAAAGTATATCAAAATAGTAGAGACAAACGTTTTGTGCCAATTAATTCAGAGTACTTGGGAGCCAAAAAAGGCTATTCTTAAATAAATCTGGCTAAATTTTAATTGTTTTAATCCGGCCTGATATATAGTACGAAGCAGGACGTTTGGACGTAAACCTAATTACAAAAAAACAAAAAATAACTGAAATCTAAAAAATAAGTTTCTATATATCATAACGATACAAAAAATAAATAATTTTTAATTAAAATATCAGCTTCTGATAATAATGAAATAATATCCGCGTCAAAACGGTCAGCGTCCAAACGTCTTGCGTCCAAACTTCACGTACCGTATATAGTAATATCTTCAGGTAATTAATTATTTTCTGCAATCGATTTTTATCGATTTTAATATAATTTGTATTTTGCACTTTAAGTACAACGTATTTATAAAATAAATAAGTATATATACATATAAATACATAGTCACACACATCTATACATACCATAAAAATTACAATAATAAAAAAATAATATATAATATATAAATAAAAAATACTTGAAATTAAAATATATAAATATATAATTGTTTGTTGTAGTGTAACACTACATTCATGTATTTTATTTCATGTATTAACCTTTTTTATTTTTTATTTCCTTGTCGGTTAAATAAGAACAATTAATTTAAGACATCCAAAAAAAAGTGAAAGATAAAGAAAATTCAAGAAAAGAAAAAGAGCCCCAACAAAACAAGAAATTCCGTCACCCAATATTATTAAATAATTATTTAATAACTATTAAAAACTGAACCGATAAAATCGATTAGAAATTAATAATTGCTAAAAAAATTTAAAATAAAAAATTGTAAGCGAACAATTCGCGAAACAAATTTCGTGTCGAAGACATTCAATTCTACGTTTTCTTTTTAATTCATATTCGTATCGGACAGTGTCGAAAATTGTTATATTTATCGACGTTCCATACGATACAATAATCGACGCTCAGCTCCTGAGCGATATATTATTTCATTGTTATCGAAGAAAAATTAGCACCGTTACTAAATTTATTTTCCTGATCCACCAAATCCAGATAATTCATATCATTCTATAACAGCATCTCGAGAATTACAATAAAGAAAATGACCATTCTACTACTACGGTTCTCATAATCAATCGCTTGACAAAAACATAAGTAACATTATTAATAAATTACAATACTATCATTTTTTCTGATCAAAATCTAGTCATCTTCGTTTCACCTGTCAGTTATTGTTGTTTTATAATATATTAGTTTATCATCCTAACATTTTTATAATATTATTTATCAAATCTATTTTGTTATATTGATTAAACTCAGTTATTTGATAACATTCTTATGTCTTTCATCATCAATTGATTGAGTTTATCCACTAAACAACATTCGGAAAAGAATGATGCATACATAGAAAGTAACACAATAAATAAAAATAACAGTAAAGAACAAGAAACAAATACGAACATTTACAAAGATTTCCTAGCGTTAATGAAAAATAACGCGATCGACACGTTCAATTGACAATATAAAATCATAAACCAAAAAAAACTCTAAGTTTAATCATAAACATTATTTACCAAATCAATTATCAAGAAAAAAATTTATTTTTGTTAAGAATTGCAGAAAACGATAATGAAACCATACCGACTTCTAAGAATCATTTACATGGAAAGATCATTTTTGAGATTCGATTCGTGAAATTAAAGGAAAATTACTTCAAACATCTATACATAAGAATTTATCAGGCAGATGAAACTACTCATACAAAATTTCTCGATAAAAAATCCTGTCAGCATTTTGCAAAAAAATCAGTAAAAAATCATGAATTTAAAATGATAATTTCCACCTTAGAGGCGTGTAACGCTGACTTTACGGCATTTAACTACTGTTTATTTTGGTCAATCACACATTCCATGATGAAAAGGTTGAAAAAAGTCGAAGGTGAAATTGTTAGTGTCCAAATATTTTCAGTCAATGTACCGTGAATTATTTGAAAAGATGCATTCTTTGTATGGATAATTATAAAAAATAATGGAGAAAATAGTATGAATGAAGATGTTGGATTATATTTTCTATAAAAGATTTATTTTATAAAACTTACTATTTTAAGTAACTCAGATATTACTCATTATTTATTGTTAAGAAGCATTAATTATGCATTATATATACATTAAATGCAGGAATCCAATATCATGACAATAATATACCGAGGGTTAAACTAAGTAAAATATTTTTTTATTTCACGATATATACATGACATAACTTGTATCAACGATGGGCCAAACGAATACAATAAAATTTTGGCTTTTATAATATTTAAAAAATTGTTAGTGGGAATAAAATAAAACTTTGAAAACTACGTAAACAAGTTAAGATAATTATTGAAGTCTAATGGATTTTGTCATACGAGACCTGCTAAGACAGAAATACTTCAAATAAAAGATATTGAAATCATCCTGACAGATTACCATCTCTTCCGCTGCCTTTAAAATGAAATGAGGGGTCTTAGCTTCGAAAATCAGGATCATCTTGAGAATTGGCTCAACAACTTCTTCGAGACTCGACCTAAGGAATTCTGGCGAAATAGAATCAACAAACTGGTGGAAAGATGGGAAGAAGTAGTGAACAATGAAAAAGAGTACATAATTGATTGAAGTGTTATTATTTTTGCTGTTAAAATTTTATGATTTCATTAAATATATAATTGACTGAGTCATTATTTTGGTTGTTAAAATTCTTTGATTTCTTTGAAAATAAATGTTTAAAAAACGGTGGGAACTTATGCAACAACCTAATATAATTTTCATTGGAATGGCATTTGATAACTGAGTATTTCCAACTTTTTTCGATCGATTTGTATAACTATAAAAATATCAGTCTACACAATTTAGAATTTTCATTAACACTAAAATTTAAGCATATTCTTATAAATAAAGTTAATTATTTTATTTGTAAAAACTGAGAGTGTATAAACACTTGAATTAGTTATTCATCAAACGGAGTTTGAAATCTAATTAATTATAAATCCACTGAGGGCGGCTTGCAATTGTTAAATAGTTTAATCTAAGCTTATCTGGCAAATTCGAAATAAGTAAATAGTATTTTTTAGAAAACAATTTGTAACTTTATTAAAAGAGAATGGACACCCGTTGAATATTTTATGGAATAGTATTGTGAAAAGTTAATACTGGGCCTTAAAAGGTTTAAAATGAGTAATAACTTAGAATTACAACGTTATTTTGCATAGTCATTTAAAAAATCTAAAATATAAATATACATGTAATTATTAATATAATAATGATCTATGACTAATGATGATAATTTCATTTCAAAGTTATATTTATCAATATAAGATATTCAGATTATTTTAGAGATATTAATTACAATAACACGTAAACGAGGTGATAAAGAACTGTCACATTTTACTTGATGTCGAATTGGAAATAGAAAATGCAAAAAAGTTTTGCTTTAATCTTACAGATCTCTTCGATTCTCTTCGAAGAGATCTTCTTGGTTCTCTTAATAGAAAAATAGAATTGGAAAAACCGTGTTTCTACTGCTGAAATCGTTTCTGCATCTTCTGTTTCAGTGGCTAATGCATACAGATATCTGAAAAGTATTGGTCACAATGGTAGGGTAACACATCGAAAGCCACTTTTATCCCCTAGCAATATTGTTCATCGTTATGAATGAGCACAAGAAATGATGCAGAAGATATTTAGTTTCTGGTTGAATCTTTAGTGATGAGATATTCCTTTATTCGTTTTCAACTAGCAGTTGTGTTGGTCTATGATGTAGACCAGATCAAGAATTTAATGTTAAATGCCGGAATAAACATTTGAGAATAATCAAACTGTTATTGTATGAAGAGCAATCATGGTCAATGATAGATCTGAATTATTACATTACCCAAGTTTTATTAATTGATTAGTTTAAATTTAAATTTTTTAAGAGGGTACCCTTTCTCTTCATACCATAATTTACTGTGTTAAACCTTGTAGTGCTCTGATTTTCAGAAACAGAAAAAAATAAATTCGATAATTTTAAATATAAACAAAAATCGCAAAGAAATCAAAAATATCAATAAAAGAATAACAATAGCTAAATCGAATGTATTGTTTCAATAAACGTTAAAAACGCCAGAATTAAAAAATTATGTATAAAGAAATAAATAATTTAATGCAGCCTTTTCGTATCATTTTTCTTTACATTCTATGACATATTTCTGGTAAAACCGATGATTGTGAGAGCATACGACGGCTCAATCCAATTCCTATTGATTCGAAGGAAATACACATCGTCTCAACATCAAACCCTACTCAAGAGCCCACATATCTGGTCATCGATCGAACCTTGCGGAGCACCGGCCACGGTCAGCCTCTGCAGGACCGTCAACACCCTCAGTTCATGTTTACTGACGACTCTAGCACCTCCTAAGACGCAGACTTAATGCGTCAAAGCGGTCGTTTACCACCGCAAAAGAGACGGGTGAAAAGGACACCGAATAATATCGAGACGTAACGTGATTACGCGGTCTGGCATGCCGCTGATGAACATCGAAAACGGGACCACAAACCCGCATCTTAGTTTTAATAATTTTGGCCTATAATTTTACCATGGCTATATATCCGGGACGAGCGGGGACGGAAAAACCAATCTTACTGGCATTCGCCTGCCGCTCATCAATTTCATATCCGCGGAAGAGTGGTTCGCGGGTGATCATCTCAGCAAACAGATTTTTTGGTTTAAGATCTCTGTGAATGACCCGGCGTAAATGACGAAACAATAATCCCTGGAAGATTTGATAATCAAAACATTTCACAACCATCGCGTCCATATTGGACTCCAGATTATCAAGATACCGCCGCATAACCATATTTACATATTCAAATAAGAGAAATAATTTTTTGTTTTCTTTATAAACAACTCCTTTCTCCAATCTTTTCAATTTTAATGAAATCAAAAATGGAAAATTTGATATAATTATTTTTAGATGTCATTTGATTTAAATTCTAAATACAATTTTGATTGACAATCGATCGTTAACACTACGAAACAGAATTTAATTTTTCATTAGCAAATCGATAAATTAATAATAGATTGCGATTTTTTAACGTTGAATAATAAAATATTACAGTTTTTCGAATCCGATCTTTATTATTCCCAATTTTTTGATTCAATTTATATTTGATTTTCAAATAAAAAAACTGAACATCACCAATTTTCGCCGATTACAAACAATTTCAAAAACAAATTTATAAATTTTGACTCAAAGTAAATGCGCTACAATTTCCACTTTACAAATATGCAGTTTTTAGAATCCAAATCCTTTTTCGATCAAAATGATTAACAATCACTGATTTCCGCCGATTTTAAACAATTTCAAACCTTCTCATCACTTTTCAGATTTAATTTGGGCGTTTAAACAACGCAATTTTTTTTAATATAATTCAACTATTTTCAATAATTAATTTTTTCGATAATTAATTTTTTTCTCATTTATATAATTATTATTTTTTCAGATAAAAATTACAAATAGAAATAAAAATTCAGCACTCAAATACATATCAAAAACTAAATCAAAATAATTATATCACAATTTCAAATTAATCCATTAAGTTCGTTGTGCATAAACTGTCAATTTTGGAAGAATCATTGAAATTGAGTTGCAAAACATCGTACATATTAATTGATGCTTTATTTAAATTAGAAGTCGATAATTAGATTTGAATTTTTAGATTTCGACATTTTTCACCAATTTTGACTAAAAATTCCGATAAATCATCTTCGATCATTTTAATTGATATACAAAGATAAATTCCATATTCTTATTTTTGAAAAAAATCCAAATAATATTTTAGTTTCTGTGATGGTAACTCAATTTGATAGACTTGCAACTCGTGACGAATTTTTCGAATTTTTATTATTATTTTTTGGGTCTACTTTGGTATCGGTCCCCCCAATGTGAATCGAACGCATACAGTAAATTAGAGTAAAAATGTGTATTTCAAGCATGAGAGCGCAGATGCCCATTCTAACAAAGCAACAAAAATCTAGAAGCAGCAAATTGATATTTTATTTGTTCCATGACCTAAATGTACATTTGGTTTATTCATGATCAAGCTCCTCATAAATGCAGAGGCACATCTTCACCTTTCGATGCTCTTTGAGAATGGACTGTAATTTGAAAAAAAAATATAATAAACAAATATTATTATTTATTATTATTATTATATATCCTCACATGCGTCTACCTTGAATAAATTCCGTGGTCAATCCACTAAATATTGATTAATTCATGTATTACTATTTCTGTTATTAAATTGCCTTCCTCTGATGTGTCAATTTTCTTATGACAATGTAAAAATTAACATCGGTAAAACCAAAGTTTTGAACCTAAACGGAGATACTCGGATCCTTACTGCTGGGCACCAACTTGAGACCGGTATTGAGTGGGTCTCTAGCTTTTGTTAGCTAGGATCCACGACCACTTCAGCAGGAAATGTGGACGCGGAAGTGAAAGAAAGAATTAAGAAAGGAACCAAGAAGATCCGGGATCTGAGATCATGACTGAATAGCTCCAAACTGAGTATGAGGAATAAGAAGAAAGTAATCAACGCATGCATATTCTCCGTAGTCTACTACGGCTGTGAAAGCTGGAGAACTGCGGACAAGAACATAAAGAAATTACATGCCCTTCATAACCTATGCACGCGCATAGTTAGGAAGAAACACAAAATTGAAAAGATCCGTATGGACATCTTGGACATTGAACTCCCACATCCCATGGATATTATCGTGAGTAAACGGCTTACCTTCCACAGTAAAGCGGAAACTTCAGAGGAGTACGAGACAATCAAACGAATCTGGAAGGGAGAAATACAAATGGGGAAAAGATCAGTAGGAGAAAGAAGCAATCAATTTAGGAATATCTTCGAGTGGACATACAGTGTCTATTTAGGGATGATCGGGGTATGGAGACTTCATTAACCGCATCATTCACAGAGATCCTATTGTATCGAGGGAAACATACATAAACTCCTTAATTCGATCAGGAAGACTCAATAGGACAAGAACAACTGTACCGAAGCTGATCAACGAGAGAGATAAACGTCAACAATGTCCAGTAGAAAGATGCTACAAGGAGTTTGCCGAAAAGAAGGAGCTGAACAGACACATGAAAAGGGACCACGAGGTGTCCGCTTCCGCTAATCCTGATCAGCTCAATGAGATACAACAACAGCAATTGCCATTCCCATGTACACTATGCAAAAAGTCGTACAAAATGAAGGGGTGGCTGACAAGGCACCTCTAATGGGATCATAAATTGGAAGAGACAGAAGAAATTGGAGAATCGACAATGACACCAGTGCAAACCAGTACAACCACAGAAGAAAGAGTCGTAGAAAACCTCAACATTCCAGGCAAAAAATTCAATCCGTGACGGACCCCCCCGACTATCTCGACAGCGGTGGAAGAGTTAGGCACTGAAGAAACATATCTGACTTTTAGTATTGCAGATCTAATTACAAGGGGGGAGTTCATATGTCCCTTTCGCGGCTGTACGAAGTCCACGAATACAGCCAAAGGTATGCAGAACCATGGATATACAACCCATTGGTGGTCGTTTCTCACAGGGAACCCGAAAAGATCTCGGAGACAAAAAATATCCGACCCCGTAGGAGGCCTATCGGGGGGCTGCTAGTGATTCTTTAGTTTGGGTGGACCCTCTAAAGAGCCTAGAGACTCAATACCATTCGAAAGAGATGGGAGGCCATGACTATGTATTGTATTTGATGTTGGTTGAATCAAATACAAAATAATACAAGGTTGGAAATAAAATAAAGAGATATTAAAACATTTTTGACTGTCAATTTGCAATTATGTTTCTATAGTGACAGAAACCAAGTGTAATCATTTTCCGTTGGTCTCTGGACAAAAGTGAACAATTCTATACTATACCTTATTACTGAGGTATAGATAACGACTATTTCATCTCAAGACACGGACGATATCAAACAATTGGGATGTGAGAGTCCGTATTTAAACTTCATTGAAAGTTTTTCACCAATCATTCGACACTTACATCAATAAAACTTGCCTTCTGGTATATAAATAGTCGGAGGAAATGTGTCCTGATTAATAAAGTTTGAAATAAACCTATCACTATGCGGTAAAACGTTCCACATCTCTCTTTTATTCTGATGCAAGAAATTTGGACTCAAATCGAGAGTAGTGTTGTAGAATGAACCAACAGTAATACATAACTTTTTAATATTTTTCAATATAATATATTTATAAGATAATAAATGAGGAAGATACTTCGTATAGTAAATAATAATATAATATTAGTATAGTAAATAATGAATTTTAAAGACATGTGGAGTTGTAATTGAAGTATAACAAAAAATAATTACTTAAGCACAAATACATATTCAATAGAAGTCTGTCAATAAAAATTTATAACCTGATATTTTTTTATTGATCCAATATTTGTACAGATTATGTTTCTAATGAAATATCGTACAAAGTAAAATGAGAAAGAAAAAAAATCGAATTTTTTACAAAAAAAATTGAAGTACTTAGTTGATTTTGCTCGACATTTTTTAATAGATGCTGATCATTGTACTGCTTAAAAAAAGCTTAGTGTAAAGTGTATAAGAATTTTTAGAAAAACAAGTTTACACATAGATCTGACAACCTAATTAGTCCTCTCATTATGAAAGTTTATACTAACATATTTATATTGTTGTAATTTGAGATGTTATTTTGATATTGTTGTGTATTGATAAGCTTTTACATTGTATATTATTTTTATGTTTTCTTTTAAGTTATCATTATTTATATGCCAAAACTACTATTAGTATCTATAATTGTATTATTAATATTATTTAAATTGTTTTTTTACTATTTTTTTAAATTTTATTATTGTTATATATATTTTTTTCTCCATAATAATAATTATCATCATGACGATATTTGGTTGTCAGGGTTATAATAAAAAAATAGATTAAATTTTTAAAAATAATAATCAATAAATAAATATATTGATTAATAAATGTTAATAACATTTATTTATACAACAGTATTACTTGTCGCCTACTGTTTGTGATTATCATTTATTCTACCGAGGAAAACTTTCATACAATTTTTTCAATCTCATATACGAACTGTTATCTATCGTTATACCAAGAATTACTTATTTATAATTGTAAAGAAAAAATAAAGAAATCATACCGCTATAATCAAAAAGAAACGAATCCATCAAAGAAAACATTATAAAATTAATTTACGATCTATCCTAATAGTGAAATCCTAAATAGTGAAAATTATTATTCGACCAATATCTATATTCGAAAGAGTGTAACGTACAAAGTAACATTTTTTTATTATTTCATTAATCTACTCTTCATATCACCAATTTTCTCGTTCTGTGATTTGTATCATCTTCTTTTTAACTTTCCATTATTAAAGCGTTATTTGTTGAATAAATATTTATCAAAACATTATATTTATTTTATTTATTACCATTAAGTATTGATAGAGATAGATTCAAGAATTGTATCAATGTGTTACCTGTATTTTTGAATCTATTTTTATCATATAGTGAGGGAAATTAAATTAAAGACACCATGTGAATGGAAAAATAATAAATGCAGTAACAATAAAGGCAGAATGGCAATAGTAGAGGGACATGAATATGTCTGCATTGTATGCAGGTCAATATTTTGTGTGAAATCACCTGTTGTGGATGACAGACTCCAGTTTCCTTGGCTTTGAGCATATCAAACTCTGGAAGTATTACAGTGTTATTTCATTATTCCATACATTAGTAATGGTGATTTTCAATTCGGAAATTGTTATGGGGAAGTGAGCTCTGACCTTGTTTTTCAAATTCATCAAAGATTTTCAATCAGGACTTTGTCCATGCCAATCCATATGTTTGAATTTCAACTGAGCAAATTTTTCCAGAACAAAACTTTGAGCGATGACAAGAAACTCTGTCATCCAGCACTGTTGCATTTTTAATGTTCCCAAATTGTTCAATGATTGTTTCCCTTAATTCATTCTGAAGGATGAAACTATACCAATGAGAATTCATTCTTCCTCCTTTTTTCGTTGACAAGTAAAAGTTTGAAAGCATTAACCGTTTTATATTATTTCAAAGATAAAATGAGAGAACGTGTAATGGTCCTCTTAAGGATCACAGTAACTCCTAACCATCCACCGGCGATGGATATCAGTGTTATTGACTCGAGTCGCGACTTAAGTCATCAAACCGACTCAACTCGGACTTGAAAAATTATTAAAGTGACTCAACTCGACTCGTGACTCGTTGAAAAAATATTGACTCGACTTAAGAAAATAGTGCTGATGAAAGTATCATAATATAATTGATATCTGTGATACTTTCTGATGAACTATAAAAACTAGTGGCAGGCTGAGTTTTTAATCAGCTCACCTTATACGTTTTTTATTGAACTAATTTATTTTTTTAAATTTTTTAATCATTCTCATAATTTCCTAATAACTCTCATAATTTTCTAATAATTTTATCGTTATAAAAAATCTACGCTGTAATGTGTTTTGGTACTATTAATTAATGTATCATTTATTACATAGGTATAAAATTCTTTATTGTATTTGTAAGAGTGCTGTTGTTATTTTTTTTTTAATTTTCAGAAATAGGAAATTAGGTTTTTTAAAAATTTCGAATTATAATCGAAATTCAAAAAAAATATTGGAGAATTAAAAAAAAAGAAAATAAAAAAATGAAAATTTGTTTAAATAACAAATTTAACCTTTTGTAGATTTTGAATAAATTTTGCAAGTTTTAATTTCTTTTGATTTAGAATGGAAGAAAATTCCCAACCTAACAGTATTGTTATCATTTAATTATTTTAATCGCCTAAAACTTATTGACGTTAGAATGATAATAAATAAATTTAAAAAATAATAGAATGATCGATTTATCGAATACAAATTAAGTTGGGAAATTAAAATGGAATATTAAGCGCTTGTCGAATGCGAGTTCGTTTTTTTGTTAATATCAGGAAATTCCCCGGTTGACCTAAAATTTTACGTACACCGATCCCAAATCGATTACCAGTAAAGAAAATCATTAATATTTACTTGGTAAGAACACGTCTTTCCTGTCGGAAACAAATTAGATGGTTTCATATCAGTGGAAAATAAACAGCAGATATCATATCTAGAGGAATTGATGAGTGAAAATACAAAGATTGCATTTGTGGTGGAGTGGTGGACAAAATGCAATTGAAAGAAAATTATATATATATACATATATATATATATATATATATATATATATATATATATATATATATATATATA
>MQRK01186451.1:14354-25376 GCA_001938485.1 Girardia tigrina | reverse complement strand
GACGCCACCCCAAAGTTTCAACGGCAGGCAGCGGTGGGCAGAGCGAAGTAACCGGCACGCACGCGGATTGACGATTCTGATTTTATAGCCGAGTTTCACGGCCACTCATGGACGGCATTATGGAAGTGGAAGAGTGGTGAGGAGCCATTAGAGTCGCTAGGGGGAGCGGCCGCATACGCGTCGGCAAAGCAGTATGAAGAAGAGGTGAGCCAGGAATTGTAAAAATGGAAGAAAAACGGGTGACTTAATTTTACATAAAATACATAATACATTTTTAATATATCATTTTTGGAAATATCATTATCAGAAAAATATTGAGAAATCGTTTCAATCGCCTCTTTGACGATCACTGACTCGCCTTTGCTCATAAAACAGATCTTTAATCGAATACGCTCAGTTTTTTCAGCCAAGTATCCCAACACACTTCAATTCAAATTCGCATCTTTACTCTGGAAATCAATATTGTTTAAAATCGCCCGACAATATTTCAGCAATATTTCCAATGGAATTTCAATGTGAAAGATGTGAACGCCGTCATTGTGAAACAAATGTATTATTCTCTCATATAACTCTTCACCTTTTTTTATCGACTTCGATTTTACAAATTTCAATTTCCGTAGCGAAATGTTTCCAAGATGAATTTCAATTGTCTTTCGAGGATTTGTTCATTTGGGAAAGATTTTCGTTTTTGTTTTGCTATTTAAAATGACTGGTGGGAACGATATTTTTGACGAATTGCCCCGCAGGTTGGAAATCACTGATTTATTAGATAATTTCTAAAATTTCTTAACTCCATGAAAGCTATAAAACAGAATAAAAAGTCAAGTAAGAAGCTTACAGAATATATGAACTTGGAACCCAACAGCTTAACGATCAACGATAGAAGTGAGTTGGTCTGTATATCATGTGGCTCCAGAAAATTTTTGGTGGAACAACATTTAAGAAATTCTGGCTACATCAAAAGAAAAGATTCTGCCAACTTGATGATTCCTCAATTCGTTATTCATTAATCATTAATTCCTTATTCATAAATTCATCATCTATCATTGTATCAGTCATCAATTATAAACAGCACATTATATTAGATCTACGTAGAGTAACTATTTTTTTATAATGCTCGTAAAATGCTTGTTTTCCAAGTATTGCTCTGTGTTGAACGCGTTCAGATTGTCATTTGCACGAGAGAACTTTAAGACTCAGTGCCAATGACAATCTCAACGGGTTCAACACAGAGCAATACTTGGAAAACGAGCATTTTAAGTCTACGGACGATGCTGGAATTGTCTTATACATTCGGAAGTATATCTGTGAGTGCATTCCAGAAAGACAACGTATCTTCATGTACACTCTCTTGAACAATCCAATCAAGATATATTAGGTTGGTCGAAAAATAATGGCGGTTTTGGGACACAAACTTCAAAGACGTGCAAATTCACAGAAACAAAAGTTTATTAATCAAAGTATGAACCGTTGGCATCAATACAAAGTGATCAAACCATTCAGCACGATTGTAGAGATAATCGATTATTTGCGAAATACTCCTTCTCGACTCCCTGCTGAAATCTCCAATTATAATAAATCGACCCGAGACTAATCTATCTCATGATTTCAACTCGTTGAAATATTTGTAGAGATATTTCGTCGATTGGATTTCAAGCAACACTCATATCAAGTGATTTCAATATTTTAATATTCAACAAAAAAAATAAAATAGCGCCGAAATAAATCTATTTTTTAAAAAAATCAATAATAATGCGACTTGCAATATCAAAAACAAAGGTTTTGTGCCAAAAAAATTTATTTTTTTAATTAAATTGACTCAATAAAATAAGAACGAATTTGTAAAAAAAGTTTGATTCGATTCAATCGATTTTTTAAAAAATTCACCCAATCAGAAGCGCCTGAATCAACCTCAGAATTCACAAATTGAGGCTCCACAAGTGCTCAGAATAATCGACTGAAATCGTTGTTGAAATCCGGTGATTTTCTTGCGTTTCGTTTCTGACATTCGATAAATTCTTTCAACTAGGTTCCGATCCGACAACGAATCAATCGGGATTCAATTCGATCGCTGAAGAGTGTTGTTGATTTGTTTAAATCGAGTGTCACTGGTGGGTCGAATGAGGCGGTGTTGACAAATTAAGTCAGCTCGAAGTACTGAAATCTCAGACCCGATGGAATATGGAAAGGAGCTCAGATTCTCAGAATAGTATCGACCGCTGTCATGCATGCGATTAGACGAACAATTGAGTTAATCGAAGATGATAAGAGAGATTCTAATTAGAGATTTGATTGTAAATATGAGTGATTTTATTCAAGTCATTGTTGTTTCCGAGACGAAATAAATTAATTCTGCTTGAAACGTGAATGGATTAATCATTCTTAGATCATCATGACAGCGTTGGAATTTCGGAGAAGCGATTCCAATGTGGAAAATTATTTAAATTAACATTCATCTCGAAATATACAGAATTTTGATTTTTTTCAAAATCTGAGGTTTCTATTTTTTGACCTTGATGGTATTGACGAATACTTAGCAAGTTGATTTGTCGGAAAATATTGCAGATTTCTAATCTGTTTTCATTTTCAAATGCTAATTTCATCTTTTTTACAATTTGCTTATTATTTAAAAATGGAGATTCTTTCTTGCCATTTCCGTACTTTAATCTTTTTAACGATCAGTAAACGGTATCTCGAGAGATTTCTTTATTTTTTATATTTTTAAATTTTCAACTATTTCTGAAGCTGTTATTGTTGGTTTCCTTCTTAGAAATTTGTCAATTGCAACAATATCGCCCTTTTTAGTTTATTTTGGATGACCAACCTCATGAATTTCTTCTAAAGGAATATTATTTTTCCATTTCTTTATAATAAAACTTGATAGTACTTGTTGTAATATTGGTTTTTCTCGAAAGTTCGGCGAAGTTTAGAGTTTTTTCATAAAATACAGTTATAATAACTAAAACGAGGCGAGTGTGAGGCTGGACTTGACACGCGGACGAACACCTGGAACCGCGTTGTTTTCTCTGGCAAAATGGATGGAGAAGACCGGCTCCGGTAAAAATTAAATTACCGCATTTCGATGACGCATCATTAAGCAGAATCGGGCCGACATCTAGCCCACGTGTGATGCAGTTTGAATCGCTGCGGTCGTTAACTAAAGTACCGCGAGTCGAGCAGTGATGCGCTCGATCGAGCTCGATAAGTTAGCAAAACGTGCATAATCTCACGTTCGCTCCGATGTCGCGAGAATAGATTTCGAGATTCTTCATCGCCGCTAATTCCCCCAAATACGCGTGCTCATCGGAGTTTAAATAAAACTCCAATGGAACTGGTGGCGGTTGAGAAATAACCGCTTTGAAATAATTCGGTAAGACATCTCGCGCTAATTGATTTTTATCGATAATTCGTTTTAATTTCAATGGGAACATGAGTGAGTTCGATTCAGATACATTTAATCGCAAGATAAATAATATTCATATTCGAGTATAATTCAAACAACGAATAATTTATTTTTGTTAAATTATAATAATATTAATATTACTCTGATTTTTGTTGGTACAAATATTATATTGAACAAAAATTTGATATTTTCTTTTAAATACTATACTAGATTTTTCGATAAATTTCTCCAATTAATATTTTAATATAGTATTTTTCAAGAAATTTAACAAAATCAAACGTAATAAATTTTATGTTTATAAACAAAAAGATAAAAAATTGTTTCGGAATTTTTAAATAAAATTCCTTGCTTTAATTATATTATATTTCTTTAAATTTGAATGTATACTCTCTTCTAATTCCAAAGACGACCTTTCACTCTCTAAGATTCTTTCACTTTTAAGATTCGAATCATTAATTTTTGATAATTTCAATGACAAATCATTAAATTGTTTATTGTAATTGTTTTTTGGATGCTGTTTATCTTATAAATATGTATATTGTAAATAACAATTTGAAAAAAAATATTTAAAATAATTAGAAATAAAAAGAAATAAATAATTATTTTTAAAAAATAAATAATTGCTATTGTTTTTAATTCTAACTCAGACAAAGAATTCTTTGTTTGGATTTGAGGATTGACCAAGTGAGAGCCAAGATTGTTTGTATTGATCGAATTTGTGTGCCGATCAAATTGACGACTTTTTTCATGCAAAATCGTAATATTTTTGTGTTCCGAGATTTAAATTGTTTAATACCAAGTTATAAATTTGCTTTAGTTTGATCCAAGGATATTTCAATTTCTTTAAATTTTTAATGAGTTTGTTATTTAATTTTCAAATAGGGTTATTGGTTTCGTGATTAAGATCAAGATTCATGACACTAAAAAATTATTTCTAATACATTTACATTTTACAAACAAATTTATGAGGAACAATACTTTTAATTTTCATATACAAGATTTTTAAAATTCGAAATATAAATATGAATATATTAATTAACGATATACGATTAATTTTATTTTAAAAAGTGTTGTATAATAAATTAAAAATTTATTTACAATTTTTGTTTATCCGAAATAGGATTTTAAACATTAATTTTAAAAATTATTTTTTGTTTAAATTTCGATGTTAAAAATCGCTTTTCTAAAATATTTATTTTCACTTTTGATTTTAACATTAACTGTAAAAATACTTTTCAATTAAAATTTCCATTTTTAAATTGCTTATTATTTTAATTATAAATATGATTTAATATTTTAAATATTCAAAAACTTAAAGTTCATTAAAAGTTCCTTATAATGGTATTTTTTTATAAAAATGATGTCGGATTTGAGGTAAGATATTCCTCTTATAACTGTTGGAGTAATCAATTATTGAGGATCCTTCAGTAAAGAAAAGATAATAAATAATAAAACAAATGAAATAATATTTTAGTACTGTTAGTAACGTATATTTCCCTGTCCATAATTCAAAAATACTAATTGTAAGAATAGTAAAAAGTATATTTATTATACAGAAAATGTAAGCAAATATTTCCCGCTTCTTTTCTTATTTTATTAATCATTTCGCTGATTTCTAATATTCAAATAATTTTATAACTTTTTAATGCTTAATATTTTTGCAAATATTTTTCTATTATTAAAAAAATTTTATTTAATTTTAAATCATTAAATTTTTATTTTTTATTATATTTTTAATTTATTTAAAATATTTTTAAATCTAATAACTTTTAATTATTTATTTTAAAAATCATAATTAAGAAAGTTTATTCTACTTTAATTTGACACTTATTTTGAATTTTTTAAAAGAAATTATTAAACATTATTTAGTATTTAAATTTAGTAAAATTGAATTTTTTTTCAATTTTATCTCAGTAAAATATTCTTCGCGATATTTTCATTGTAGAATTATGTAAATTTTAATTTATCAGCAAAATTAAGATTAATGAACTCCTCGTAAATATAAATACGAATATATTTTATGAATAAATAAGGAAAAATATCAAAATTGTTTGTAAATATTTATATTTATTCTTTTCTTCAAATCATAAAGCTTCTAACGTGTTTGACCTTATGGTTTTATTTCTATTTCTCTTCGTTTTGAATGCAAGATCTTTGCTGAAACATGGTCCAAGGAATAACAATGGAAACACGCATACAATTGCAGTGTCCCTGAAATGTTTCCCAGATTTTTTGGGACACTACATAAATAAAAGAAACTCGTGCATATTGTCGGAGGATCCTCATAAAATTTATGTTGTACCTCTTTATGAAATAGTCTCATTCAAGGTCTTCCAAAATTTTTGAGCGACTACTCATACTGAAGAATAACGTTTACTTAACAAACCTTTCTAACAAACTGGTTTAAATCATCAGTCGGTGTAAGACAAGGTTTCATTCTTTCACCAACACTGTTCAACATTTTCGTAAAGATAATTATTATAGAAGCAATAGACGATCTAGACATTGTTGGAGAAAGCTGCGGAGGAACAAGAATAAACAACCCACGATTTGCTGAGAACATAGACGTAATCGGTAAATATGAGGCAGAGATTCAGAAACTTAGGAATAGATTGAACAAAGCGTCAAAGAAATTCAGAATGGAAATAAACAAACAAAAAAGCAAAAATAATGGTTTCAGGAAACTCTAACAACGAGATTAAACTGGAGATCGATCGAAGAAGAAATAAGAAACCGGATTAGCATTGCAACAAGCACAATGATTAAGCTTAGCACAGTTTTTAACCTAAAAGGAATCCATCTCAAGAGCAGAATAAAGATCAATAAGGCTATTGTATGGGCAACACTCCTCTATGGATGCGAGATTTGGACAATAAATCAGAAGAGCATAGATAGACTTAAAGCGTTTGAAATGAAGTGCTACAGGAGAATGCTGAAGATCACGTGGAAAGAAAAGAAGAAAAACGACTTTGTCTGGAGGACAGTGACATAAATACTTGGTAAAAAACAGGAATCAATAGAAGAGATCATCAAGAGAAGGAAGCTGAAATTCTACGGACATCAAATAAGAAAACAAGCACCGGCAAAGGTTATGATTGAGGGAAGAGCGGAAGGAGAAAGACCAAAAGGAAGACCAAAGAGACGGTGAACAGACGATTTAAAAGAATGGAGTGGACTGAGTATGGAATGTCTGAGAAAAGATGCTATAAATAGAGAGATGTGGCGAAGGCTTGTGCATAATTGGGTGCACCCATGGCCCGATGGCTAAGGTCAAAAAAGAAGAAACCCTTTCATAACTATAGTTTATTCTGAAACCAGAATATCGAATTGAATCTTTTCCTCTTTTGCCTCATGATGATCATCCTCTAAAATTCTCAAATGAATTCACGAAAATTAATAAAATAATAAATAGGACTTCATAAATGTTGTTGGCAATTCACAAAATTTTCCAATCTCTATGATCCCTTTGAATCCTTCAAATAGTCACATTCGTTTTGTGGCCATCGTATTCAATAAAGTCGCACAACTCTTTACAAAAATGATTTTTATATTAACTCAAACATTATTTCTATAAATTGGCAAATAAATTTCAATAATAAAATAAAGATCGTTGAACATTTGATATGAATAAAATTTGACTATTCAGTGAGTTCTTCTATACAGAACAGATAATGGTTTAATTTCAAATATTCCACTGGTTGTTATTTCTGAGAATATCTGTACGATTAGCGTTTAAGGTCGTCATGTACGCTTCAGCCCCCGTGAATATTACATCCATCCAGACGCGCTGACATTCGGCCGTAGGGGCACTTAATTTTATCTCATCCTTGAAACTGCGACCCCTATTCCAGTTATCAATTAGTTGAATACTAAATACATGATGTGTCTCTGACGATAAAATTGATCCCAATTTTGATGGCGCCTCTGAAATTGCGTGAATATTGACGATTTGATCAAAAGAGATCATGCCTGGAACCAGGGAAATCAATAAGAACAAAAACTAAAAACAATAAATTAAAAAGTTAAATCAAATTTGGTTATTGTCCAGATAAAAGTTGACGCTAACTGAGTTATAATGTACCCTATACTGTGTGATTTAGTTTAAGATGCCAGAAAAGACGTATTTTGTTAACTATAATATTACTTCATATATATATATATATAGCGTTATTTAATTATTAATGGTGGTGTTATCTCTTCCATTTCAATTTTGTTAATTAATGTATATTGATCATCAATTATGTTTATTAAATAAAATAATAAATAAATAATAAATTATCTTATTTATTTATTTTACAAACTTTATTTAATAATTTTAATAAATCCTGATTAGTGCACATTCACAATCAAGTCGATCGAGTAAGGTTCTTGATCATTGGTTACATTGTGAGAATAGAATCTTTTCTGTTTCAAAGAATGAGTTTCCTGTTTAACAGAATGGCTTTGATTCACATTATGCGAGATTGAATAGTGTATCATTAATAGTAAGTAACCATGAAAGAAAACAAAGTAATAAATAATCAAATTATTATATCTTAAAAATTTAATTTAAATTACATTTATCAATATTTTCTTTCTTTCATTATTTTAAAGGGTGTTGTACTTTCCTCAAAAGATTTACACCAAAACACACTCATTAACCATACAAACACCATGTGGGAAATAGTTACATATTATACCATGCATGGACAAATATGTCCATAAAAGCAATCAAAGAAAAAGAAGCAAAAAAATTGTTTCAAATAACAAGTTCTAATTAATTTTGAAGTATATTCAATCTGATTTGTCCAATTCACAATTATCACAAACAATGTCAATTTTCGAATGTTTCTTACAAACGAAGAAGTCACAGTGGCAACATTTTGAATTAATTCTGCTGGCTTTAGGTTTTGTTTCATAATCGACTGATGTGTCATAACATATCTTGTATCTTCTGCGTAATACTTGTTTACTACGAGAACTCGATTCTGATATTGATATCCCTTGTGTCATTGATCAATAAAATAATTGATCAAAAAAATATTGATCAATAAAATTGATCAATAAAATAAAACACAATAAATCAGTTAAAAACCTAATCAAAACCCCTTGCAAGATAAATATGGACAAGAATCGGATCAGCTAAATGCACTTTCAAGTCCGGTACCGCAATAAAATTACGCTGCTTAAAGCATTTTCAAAGATTTTCATTCACAGTTTTAAAATTTTAAGATTTTCGTAAGTATGGACATTTTTGTTCATGTACGGTATTTGTATTATAGTTAAATACTATAATATTCCTGAAGATGATAAATACAGATTGAAACATATACAACGATAGTATTAAAATACGCTTTGCCAATTTTTTTTTCAAATAATATCAAATTAATTTTTACAAGAATAGACACACACACAATCAATTTATTAAAATATATTTAAGGCAATATTAATAATTAATTCACCTGTATATAAATGCAAAGTAATGATTGTGTAACCGATTGCATAAAATCAAACTAATAAAAAAATCTCAATAAGCTGGTTGAGACTGCCGATTGAACATTGATTTTAGGGCAACGCGACCTAATTAACAATGCTTCACACAACACTCTCCAAATAACTATCAAAATGCTTACACAGAATTTTGAAATTATCAATAGAAATATAGAAATAACATTTATATTGTTCTTATGTTCTACAATATTGCACTTAAGCTCTTTCTGGCATGTTCTTGAATTCGTTAACAGAGATGACGGTTAGTATCTCAGATGTATGTGGTATCGCACTCCTTACATTAATATTCATAAACAATATCAGAACAAAGTGATAAAGGTGTAATACATTTATTACTGAAGATATTTTGAAATTTAATAAAATCGTGACACAAATTCATTGTGATAGTTATGAGGGAAAAGTCGGCATGATGTAAGTTTGTTGTTTGTAGCTGTTTAGATTGGTGACTCTCCTACTCAGATGGGGTTGATATGTTATTGATTAATTATCTAAATCTAATGATATTAATGTTAATACTAATTAATTAAAAGTTTTATAATTATAATTTTAATAATATTTTTAGTAAACGATTTTAAATTATTGAATTTAATATAATTTCAAAAACTAATGTTTATTTTAAAAATTACTTAATGAATTTTTGTCCAATAAAAATTTGAGAAATTAAAAGTTAATATTATTCTTATCCAATTAATTATTGGGTTGGCCAAAAAGTCATTGCGTTTTTGAGTACGTCCTAATAAAAAGCTTGAAAATATAAAACNATGTGATAAAATTTAATTTCAATTATATATTCTGAAACCTTAATTTTCAGACTGTTTATACAAAATATTAATTGATTTTGTTTTAATTTATTACTTTACCGTCAATTCGAAATGGAAAATCAAAATGAGCATATTCGTCATGTTTTGTTGCATTATTTTCGCAAAGGGAAAAGCGCTGTGCAAGCTCATAAGAAGATATGTTTTGTATATGGTAGTGACTCCTTAAAACTTCGAAAGTGTCAATACTGGTTTTCATCTGAAAGATGTACCACGCTCCGGTCGACCAATTGAAGTTGATGGCAAAAAAATAACAGCACTGATCAAATCTAATTCACATATGACGACAAGAGAAGTTGCAGAGACTCTGGAAATATCAAAATCAAGTGTTGGAAGTCATTTAAAGAAACGTGGATTCGTCAGTAAACTCGATATGTGATTACCACATGAAGTGAAAGAAATTCATTTGGTGAAACGTATAGACATTTGCGATTCCCTTTTGAAGCGAGAACAAAGTGATCTATTTTTAAAGCGCTTGATTACGGGTAACGAAAAATGGATTGTTTACAACAATATGGAACGCCGACGATCATGGACAAAACGTGGTGAGCCTGCCAAAACGATTCAAAAAGCAGAAATTCACAAAAAGGAGCTTTCCGTCTGGTGAAATTTTAAAGGAATTGTGTTTTTTGTACTCCTTCCGAGGAATGAAACCATCAATTCAGACAGATATTGTGGTCAGCTGGAGAAATAGACTCATTCAATTCAACAGGAATGTCCTGAATTGGCAAATCGAAAAGGAGTTGTAATTCAGCATGATAACGCAAGGTCGCATACAAGTTTGACCACTAACCAGAAACTCTTATCACTGGGTTGGGAGGTTTTGCCGCACCCACCGTATTCTCCAGACTTGGCCCATCGGATTTTCACTTATTTAGATCACTGCAGAAAACATTCGCCAGTGATGATGACATCAAATCGTTACTAGACGGCTTTTTTACTGACAAAGGCAAAGGTTTTTATGAATCAGGAATAATGAAGCTACCGGAAAGGTGGAAGAAAGTGATTGAAAATAATGGACAGTATATCGTGTAAAAATATTTGTGCATCCATGTCACTTTTTGATAATAAATATTTTAGTAAAAAACACAATGACTTTTTGGCCAACCCAATAGTTTAAAGATTTGAATCTGGCTACAAAAACATATTAATCAAGAATGATGCTTCCCGCAGAAATTGCTACAGAGAATGATTCTGTTTGTATTGTAAATAAATGTTCTCATGGAAATTGTGATGTTGCTTATGATATTAATTCATTGTAAGTAAATTTTAACAATGCATTTTAAAGTTATTAAATCCCTCAGAATAATT
>MQRK01186451.1:372-14304 GCA_001938485.1 Girardia tigrina | reverse complement strand
TGAATCAGGAATAATGAAGCTACCGGAAAGGTGGAAGAAAGTGATTGAAAATAATGGACAGTATATCGTGTAAAAATATTTGTGCATCCATGTCACTTTTTGATAATAAATATTTTAGTGAAAAACACAATGACTTTTTGGCCAACCCAATAGTTTAAAGATTTGAATCTAGCTACAAAAACATATTAATCAAGAATGATGCTTCCCGCAGAAATTGCTTCTGTTTGTATTGTAAATAAATGTTCTCATGGAAATTGTGATGTTGCTTATGATATTAATTCATTGTAAGTAAATTTTAACAATGCATTTTAAAGTTATTAAATCCCTCAGAATAATTAAGCAATATTTAATAATATTTAACGATACTTCGATTTCTTTCTTAGAACTGTCACGAGAAACAAACCACTGATTTTTCGAACAATCTAATTTCCTTGTTATATCAGAATGGCTATTCTAAATCTTTCCTTGAAAAATTAATTTCCTGTCTAATAGTATTTGGTTGTTGCATAAGTTCCCGCCGTTACATGAAAATATTTGTTCTACAAAGACTTTTTGATGTTTGGCGAACTGTTATATACCATTAGAAAGCCCGTGCTATGCTCTACAAGATTAAAGTAATCGTTTTTGTCTATATTATTTTTTGTCTTTTTTTAGAACCGTCATATGAATTGTCAAGTCGACAAAAAATCGCATTTTCGACACCTCCTTCTGTTTGCCTTTAATCGAGGTCGAAAAGCGAGTGAAGCTACCAGAGATATTTGTGCCGTGTATGGAGAGGACGCTATAGATGAGAGAACTGCTCGGGATTGGTTTGCTAGGTTCAAACACGATAATTTCGACCTCAACGACGCTCCTCGTTCCGGAAGACCAGTCGAGATGAACGAGGACCAACTCGGGGATCTTTTGAAGAAAGATGGCCACCAGACATGCAGAGAATTGGCCGAAAAGATGAATTGTGATTTTGCGACAATTTCACGCCATCTTCAGTCGATGGATTTCACTCAAAAGCTTGCAGCTTGGGTCTCGGACGAACTCACCCAATAACAGAAGGATAAGCGGCTTTCCATTGCTGCTCAAAATCTCGCTCGACACCAAGGAACCCATGGCCATAGGCAACGTTTCTTATACAAAATCGTCACTGGAGACGAGAAATGGTGTCTCTATGTGAATATGAAGCAAAGAAAAGAGTGGGTGAGTCCTGGAGAGAAGCCTAAGCCCAGGATCAAGAAAGACCTGCATCCGATGAAGACAATAATTTGCGTATGGTTGGATTGGGAAGGTCTAATCCACTGAGAAATGCTTGGTAAGAACATGACAGTAGAAAAGAATCTCTATAAAGCCAAATTGCATCGAGTCAATGAGGCAATTCAACAAAAAACACCGGATCGACAAGGCCAGGTGATCCTCCTCCATGACAATGCTCGACCACACACCGCAAAAACTGTCAAGATAGCACTCCAAGAGCTCGGTTGGGAGGTCTTTCAACATCCTCCCTATTCCCCAGACCTCGCCCCGACGGATTACCATCTCTTCCGTTGCCTTTCAAATGAAATGAGGGGTCTTAGCTTCGCAAATCAGGATCATCTTGAGAATTGGCTCAACAACTTCTTCAAGACTCGACCTAAGGATTTCTGGCGAAATGGAATCAACAAACTGGTGGAAAGATGGGAAGAACAATGAAAGAGAGTACATAATTGATTGAAGTGTTATTTATTTGAAGTGTTATTATTTTGGCTGTTAAAATTTTATGATTTCATTAAATATATAATTAACTGAGTCATTATTTTGGTTGTTAAAATTCTTTGATTTCTTTCAAAATAGATGTTTAAAAAACGGCGGGAACTTATGCAACAACCCAATACATATAAAAGACTAATCAACAAAATTACTTATAAATATTATAAGACTGGGTTAATTTTTATTTATCCTTTATTTTAATCTAATATTTTTTGTCTATGCTAAAAAAACTATTTTTAACAAAAAACAAAAGATATAGAGACTAAAATGGGAAAAATTACATAAAACATGGTTATATTTAGTGATGAATCCAGATTTGAAATCAGCCTATCAGATGACGGTACTCACGTGTGACGGAATTTCGAAGAATTATTCAGTGCAGTCTGTCTGACGCGAGAGATTAAATTTCCAGAATCAATTATGGTTTGAAGTTTCATAACCGCCCAAGATGAGAGGAATTTACACATCCTCGATGGTATTGTAAACTCTATCCACTATCAAGACATTTTGAGTCAAAAACTATTACCAGTTATGCGTGTGAGGGATAATTTGGAATGTTGTAAGTTTGTTGTTTGTATGCTGTTTAGATTTGTGACTCTCCTAMTYAGATGGGATTGATATGTTATTGATTGATTATTTGAATCTAATGATATWAATTTAATGATATTAATTTTAAKTACTAATTAATTAAAGTYTGATAATTATGAATTTTAATAATATTTTCAGTAAACGATTTTAASTTATTAAATTTAATATATTTTAAAAATTAATGTTTATTTGAAAAATTACGTAATGTCTTTTTATCCAATAAAATTATGAGAAATTAAAAGTTAATATTAAWATTTCCCCATTCATTAATTTTTTCATATTTGAATATTTAATCAAAAACTATATCAATCAAAGAAAGATGACCTCTGAAAATTGTTGTGAAGAATCTGTTTGTGTTGTAAATAAATGTTTGCATTCAAATTGTGGTGTTGTTAATAATGCGATCAGGTCACAATTTACAAAATTATATTTTTCAACAGAATTGAGCCAGCTGTCACACTGCATAATCAAGTAAGTTTTGGTTAAAAAATAATAACATTTCTGTACTAGATTGGCCTTAATCGAGTCCAGATTTAAACCCCCTATAAAATTTGTGTGCTATTATGAAGTCCAAATTAAAGGTAAATAGGCCTAAAACCAAGAACAAGTTGATTGAAAGATTATTTAGCATATGGACCAGCATGAGTATTGAAACTTGTTTTAATCTTATAGCTACTATGGATAAACGTATAGAAGCCGTTATTGAAGCAAAACGAGATGTTACACTGTACTAACTGCTGTTTCTACAAAACATATAAGTTTTCCGGTGACTTTTGAGCCAATTGTTTTCAGATTGAAAAAAATTTTATTATTTTGAGATTTCAAGTATTTTTGTTAAATAATTTTTAAACAGGATTGAAATTACATAGAGATTTTTATTTTATACAAATATTGCAATTGGTTTATATTTTATACTCATTTATTTAAAAAAGTTATTTAAAAAACAGGTTTTCGGTGACCTTTTGGCTAGGGTAGTATAAACAAGATGTAATTAAAAACACCGTCGAAATTACCAAATCATATTTTACCTTTTACTTTTGTTGATGTGGAGCTTGTATAATAAGCAAACATTCTTCGATTTCTGTCAAAAATAAAAGACTTCTTTTTCCATGTTTTCAAATGTTTTCCGGATAATTTCAGCAGCTTACCATAACAAGAATGCGAATCAATCTTTACGAAAGCCTCCACACTGCTCAAATTATGCCCGCACATTTCAATATAATTTTTCAAGTTGAATCTGGGATCATTTGGGTTGGGTAAGTATCTGGTCAGCGGTCTCGAAGTGTTCTAAAAGATTTAATAAATTTTCATTTGAGGTTCAGGAAAATACTTTTGTTTGATAGCTCGTTTTTGACCGAACAGACGCCGACTGCTTTTGATTCTAGATGAAAGGAAACTATGTACAGTGTTTATTCTTATCGAAATTTATTTAAAAAAGTATTTAACATAAGATTGTAACAATTTTTCAACACTTCTGTTACATCAATAAATCAAATTTGAGATAGAAATTAATAAAATGAAAAGTTTTAAAATTTAAAAAATATCAAAATATTTATATCAAAAACAAATTTCAGGGAGCATCTACTGTCATCACAAGAGTCATTTGTTGTATCACTCTACAATTTATATAAGAAATAATATAAATTATAATTAAAAAAAGAATATATAAATTATATTTATAAATAATTGTGAATAAATTGAAATAAAATTTGCAAATTATCAAATAAAAATTCTTAAGCCAATCAAAGTTTATTAATTTCGACGGTTTAACCGTCATCGTCAGAACAAATTATTTTTCAAACGAAATTTACTCATATATTTAATGATTATGTAATCAATACGTAATCAGTACATCATTTAAACACTCTCAACAAAGTTGTAGAGAGTGCAGTTTTTAATTTAATTTTAGGATTTAAAATTAATTTTAGGATCCAAAGATCTTATACATAACGCTTCACATGTCACTCTCTTTAAATTTGGTGTTTTTAAATTTAATGTAAAAATACCGTTTTAAACTTAAGTAATATTGATTTAATCGATGATGAATTAAATATATTAAAATATGGTCCAAAGCATGGAATTAGAAAGAAAATTAATAAATTTAAACTTCAATCCAAGGTTGAAACATTGTTTAATTTTTTAATTATGAATGTTTCAAAATTAAATAAAAGCGTGGATTTTGAAAATTTAGTAGTAGTACAAATAAATATTCAAAACAAAACGAAAATCAAAGTAATAAAGAATTTTAATTATTAAAAAATCTAATTAAAAAAGGTAAATATTTGTAAATTTGACAAGGGAAATGGGTTAGTAATATTGAATGATTTTGATTATAATAAGAAAATGAATGACAAACTAAAGTGTTCTCAATTTAAGAAAATCGAAAAACTTAAAAAAATGGAAAATTGAAAGATGACGAATTTTTGAGTTTCCTATTATTAAAATTGGCTAATAATAATCACATAAATAAAGATGTCGCGAAGAAATTAAAGCCTGTAGGATCATAACCTGCTAAACTTTATGGTTTACCTAGGGTACATAAAGAAGGTGTTCCAATGCGTCCAGTAGTGTCGATGATTTGAACATCACAATATGAAATTTCAAAATTTCTCGATGTCATGTTGAAACCTTTAATTCCAAAAGGTTTTGGGTGTCTTGATAGTTTTGAATTCGTGGATTTTATTTCAAAATTTGATATTAAAAATAATGATGTAATTATGGCATCTTTTGATGTTGTCAGTTTATTTACAAACGTTCCTTTGAAAGAGACTATTGATTTGTGTTGCAATCTTTGGAGATCATACCACTAATCATAGTATACTTGATAAAGTTGCATTTCGTGACTTGTTAAGTTTTGCAACGTCAGATGTGCATTTTTGTTCAATAATGATTTGTACGAACAAGTTGATTGAGTAGCTATGGGCTCACCATTAGCTCCCCCCTTTGGCTTCAATATATCTTTCGAGTATTAAAGATAAAATCGATTCTTTTGTCGGTCGGAAACCTCTAGCGTATAAACGCTATGTTGATGATATTTTTTTGATTTTTCAAAATGAAACAGATATTTCTCCATTTTTAAATTATATGAACTCTTTGCATTCAAATGTAAAGTTTATTATGACGAAAGAATAAGATAAGAAATTGTCCTTTCTTAATTTATTAATTGAGAGAAAAAAACTGTTAGAAAAAAAGTGATGGATATATATTTATATATACAATATACGATTAACTATAATAACAAAATATACAATTGAATTCCGAACAATACCTTTCATCATATTACCTTAAGATAAAACAATTGAAATACATCCAAAAATACATTTGCAAATGACTTGTGTAATTAGATAGAATCCAATCTAAATATACTGATAGAACATTCTTAGTTAATAGTGCAGTGAATTGTCTGCTGTGAGACACTTGGGTCGTAGGACAACAAGTTTTGGGCAAATATTTATTTATAATTTATTCTTAATTATGTGAAGCATATTTCTTAATGTCTCAGTAAAATTATATTCTATGAATAATTATTGATCAGATCACAAAAAATCAATAAGAAAAGAAACATTTAATAAATATTTTATTAAATGGTAATATAAATCTACCCCCCTTGATTAAATAATTATTAATTTAAATTGATTAATTAATAATATATTTGTTAAGATAAACAAAAAATTAGGTTTGAAGCTGAACAAAACTCATTCAAAATTGGTAAAATAATAAACAAAGAATTTTGAAAGATAAATAAATACTTTTGTGTAATGTTTATCTTTTCTGTTGTGTTTTTGTTTTAATCGAGCAAATATAATTACTATAAACAAACAAACCGACCTCGTTCACCTTTGAGTCTCTAAATAAAATTATTACTGACAAATTAAAAATTAAAAAAAAATAAATATACAAAGACTATTTTTTGTATATTTATATTTTAAATTTTACAAAATTAATTTGTAAAATAAATTTATTATTATTTTGTTTTTTTCCCCAATACGCCTCGTAATGGGACAGCAAGGGTTATTTATAAAATATTCTCACTTGTGGAAAGCATAGAGCTACTTGGGAAACCCTGGTGGTATTTGGAGACTAGTCTCTTAAAAAGACGTTGTGAGTGTCATTTATATATCATTTTAAAATGGATTTTAACAAAGAAATGATGAGTACAAACCGAAAAATAACTATTTAAAAGTTGTAAAATACTGGGCATGCCATGAAGAAGGACAAATAAGAAGAAACTGTCCAAATATAAAGTGTTCTTATTGCAATACAAATGGCCATATCAGAACGCAATGCTACATGAACAAGAATAGATTTAAAGAAAGAGACCAAGATGCCAGAAAAAATGAATGGCAAAGAACAAATAACCCACGAAATCAACAGAGGCATCAAAATCGAAGATATAATATCTCAAAAATGCCTGATGAAAACTATTACAACGAATACAAGAGAAACACATTAAACAATCTGCCGACGAACCATTTCAAAAAATTTACATGGACTTTTGCACACCATTCAGAAGGACTATGAATGGATACCAATACATTTTAGCAATAATCGATCAATTTTGTAGGTACATCAGCTTGACCGCAGTGGCACACCAAGACGAGAAGACTACACGGAAGGTACTATTGGATAAATGGATTTGGAAATTCGGACCATCAAAGGAGATACACGTTTATAGAGGGAAAACTTTCGAATCAGCACTCTTTAAAGAAACGACGAAAAGATTTAAGACGGACATAGTCTATTTTAGTCCTTATCACCATACAACAGAAGGAAAAATTTGAGAAAAGGCAAATAAAAATATAATTGAAACAAAATGAATATTTCAGGTCGGAGATAGTCTTGATAAAGAAAGTTAACCCATCAACAGATGATGACCGTTATATGGGACCAGCTAAAATTATAAAGCAAAGACACGAAAGAAGTTATGAGATACATCTAGAGGACGGCAGGATCTTTGTTGGGAATTCGAACGTTTAAATTTATTATATTTTTTTAATTAAATTAAATATTCATTATTATATGTATATATATAAATATATATCGTTTTCAAATCGATCAAAATGAACAATTTTGAATGTAAAAAAGAAAAAGAAACTTTCTCTATTTTTAATTAAAAAAAATTTTGAATTTGTACTTTTTGTAAAAAATTTTAATGTTTTTGTAAAAATTTTGAGAATTTTGTAATTTGATTTGTGTTGGAAAAGAGAAAATATTAATCAATGTGAAGTGAATGTGATTATAATTCGAGTTGTTTTATCGAATAAAATATAATTGAAAAATGTTTTTTGACGTGGCAAATAAATAAATTTTCGATTGTTGAATTTTACTGCTTCAGTAATAACGATTGGTTAAATCGATATTTCAATCAATAGTATTTGAAAAATAGAATCAATGAGCATTAGTGAATTATTTGGAGGCGCTTTGCAATGTAAATTGCCTAGAAACAGTCTAGATATGAGTGACTACCAACACATCAATGGGCTTATTAAAGTAAAAAGGCTACAAATGGGGATCAAAAACTACGCGTCAATTTTCCAGGCCGCAAGGGAATCTATACTACAATGGTTAAAAGGATACATTTGCTATCAAGATGATATTTTGATCCACGTTGAGACTGATGCATCACTGACAAAGTGATTGAATGCCATACAGAACCGACTTAAAGAAAAAAACGTAACTATCAATCCACAGAAATGTATCAACATGACTAAAGAAATCAATTTTCTAGGATTCAAGATATCAAAAGACGGCATACAACAAAGTGAAACATTAACAAACAAGGTGAAACAAATTGAAGAATCAAAGAATTAGAATCATTTTTGGGATTAACAAACTTTTTCGAACACCTTATTCCGCATTATGCAACCAAAGTAAGACCACTGAACGAACTACGAGGAAAATCAAAAGAGTTTATTTGGAATCCAAACAGCAACGAGCAATCGAGCATAATTAGTTTGAACTCAGAAATATATTGATCAAGAGAGATGTCAAATAGTGAATGCGCTTGTGATAATAATAAATGTTGTAAACCTCATATTGATGTTGTTAATAAGGACCATGCCCACATAATTTTGATTTCGGTACAGAATTGAAAGGCCCGAGTGATGCAAAGGAAACTTCTAAAAAAAGGACTTTTTTGCAAAATGGACTTACAAAGAATGGTCAAATGTTTTTTTCTGATAAATCGAAGATGATGATCTTTAAGAGTGATGGAATTCATTCTAATAATTAATTTTCTAAAGCATTATTTAATAAATATTTATTCAATTAAAGAAATATTAAAAAACATTTTTAGAAAGATTTTCATTTTTATTTAAACAAAAAATAATTTCAGAAATAATATATATATATATAATATTGATTAAAAGAAGTTTTATAGTATATATAAAATATAATAACAAAAAAGAGAATGTATGTAATCAAATACTAATAAATAAGAATGCCCGGATTATCGGACCCCTTCAGAATGTCGACCACATTTCCACTTCCTTATTAACCAGATGAATATTGATATAGTACTAATGTTTATTAATCCGGATCAAAGTCCGTCGAAAATATTTTTTTTGTCACGAGGAAACAAAAATGTAAATTAAATGAAAACAAAACAACAAGCATTAGAAAAGTCAATTTGGGATCTTTAGGCCACGTTAGGAAATAAATAATTAAAAGAATAAAACTTAATGTGATAATTATAAAGTTTTACTATAGAATTAAATTATATTATGTTTCAAATAAAATGGGCAATTATGTTTATAACAATAAATATACCCTCTTGAAATTGCCTGCAAATAACATCCAGTCGTTCTCATTGGGCGAATGTGTTTCTGGACAGCGGGAAGAGGACACTGATGACGGCCGGAGACCGACTCTGCCCTTTGTCAGGGTATCTCCGTAGCCGAGATCTGCTCCGGAGTAACTCATAGACCTTTCTTCGTTTCCTTTATACAACAATAGATAAATGTTTAAAATTATACAGAAATATATTTGAATAATAAATACAATAGAAAATGAAATCGTATAACGTAATGTTGCGTGTGTTGAGGATATTAGAGAATACGTTGATCATAATTTGAAAGGCAATAAAAAAACGAAAGTCCAAAAAAAATTGAAAGTCCAAAACATAACGAGCTCTACTAAAAAATCAACACATTTGGAGCAGCATTGTGAGGAATATTTTAAATTTGGTTTGTTGAATTTTGTATGTTGAGTTTAGTATTTGGAAATGTGTTTCTCCCACCCAGATGGAAAATTGATATTATAGATGTTCACGATAAATAATTAATCGAGTATAATTTATATTTTAAAGTACAGCATCAAATATTTCATCAATTGAGAATAAATCTTTTTGAGAATAAATATTTTCATCATTTTTTTTTATTCTAGAAATTATTCCTTTACTAGTAAAAACATTGTCTGCCAATTTCCGTTTATTTTTGCTTTTTTCTTTTAGTATTTTTGCTATTTCGATCTTCTCTTCAAGAGTAATTTTTTTACCGTCTTAACGGATAAAAAAGTTTGATCGTAAAGATAAACAACATTACGTTTTTTCTAAAATGTTTAACTATTTTATGATAAGAAAAATTAAAATCAAAAGATAAACAATTTGTAAAAGAAATAAAATAAAACGCAAATTTGCTAATTCAAAAAATAACTAAAGTAATTTTAAAAAAACAGCATAGATATTTAGATCAAAAAATTTGTTATTTTGCCCCTAAAAATTGGGTAAATATTACTAAATATTAAGGAAGAGGGCAAAAAATTGTGTAAAATATGGAGCGTTTGGTGAAACAGGTTTAATAACACAAATGTACTTTATGAACTTTTTAAAAAACTATTTGTAAAAGGAAGTTATGACAAAAGTACTTGAGATGGACCGGCGATGAGTACAAGGAGTACGTGTTATGAATTGTATTAAATATCAGTTATTTGCGCTCAATTAATTTCTGCAGTTCGCTCATAAATATACAACATTTAAATAATTCAATATCATATTATTTATTTATGTAATATATTATAAATATTATAAAATCTTACCGGGTTTGTTATTAAAAGCAGAGTTAACTTTTTCATTCTAAAAGAATAAACTTTATCAATACATTTCCATAAGAGTTTTATTAATATAAAATTTTTAAAAATTTAATAAATAATAATTATTATTTATTTTGAATATTATCGAAAATATAAGTTTTTTTTCATACAAAATAATTAATTTCGTTACTTTTGTAAATAATTTAGTTTACATGCTTCTGATATCGGATCACATTGCAAAAACTTGTGATCCAAGATCATCGTTATCAAAATAAAAAAGCCAAATAACCTGAGATATACAGACATTTATTGGAAATGCTTTCTGCCAGAAGATCTCTTGCTGGAAGTTCCTGTTGTTGGACGTCAACTGATTTGGAGACGTATTATTTACAATGTGTTTCTCTATATTCGTAGATTCGGAATTCGGACTTGAGATTTCACTCTTAAAGTCGGAATCCATGGAATGTGACTGAGGACTGGAACTGGAACTGGAAGCGTTGTTAATCTGACCTTCTTCGAACGCGATCTGATTCTGTGTGGATAAATAAATAACAAATTAGTCTGTGGATAAATGAACAGTCGTACCGGATGGAGCAATACAAATATCCCCATTGCCGATAATTAGTCTGTTTTGTAGTAATTATTATCAGTTTGCAATTATAAACAAATTGGATTTTGTTCGATATACATCTTGTCTTTCAACATTTTGAACTTTTATGCTTTAAAATATTTGATTTTAAAGTTATATGTACATGGATAAATATACAAATATAGCTTTCTTCAAATAAATAAATTTATCCATTAATATCCAATGATATCTTGAAAAAATAAAACGTATTTTAATATCTTCCTTAAAAAATAACAATTAAATATTTTACAAATTATAATTCCTTATGATCGAGTATAAATCTTCGAAACATGTTCAATAATCAATTTCTTAAAAAAAGCTTTTTCCAGATAATTTTTCAAAAATACAGAGACACATTTACAGCAAATGTGATATTCACAGGCGGAATGATGATAAACCACTTCTTATTATCGATCGTTCGATGGTATTTAGACTCACATTCATCAAAACCAACAGCAGTTTTTACTTTCTTTGAATTTGGTTTAAGATTTAACAAAACTTTCTTTCTGAGTGTCCAGTCGATTCGATCAGACAATCTTCTATTTCTACCACGTTTTCCTTTTCGTTATCCTCTATTTTGTCCGATTTGTTTGTATCTCTAGATGATACCCGATATTGTGAGCAAGGGTTATCCTACAGAATTTGAATCTTTTCTTCTCGTGATATATTTTTATACCTAATTAACAGATAGGAAATGGTGTATCCATCATTTCAGAATGTAATTATATTATAGGAATAATCAATATACTTTGGACTACAAAAAATAAAATTTTATTGGTATGACATAATGATGATTAATTTTATATACAAATATATAGAAAATTCAATTTTTACTTTTTATGAGATATTTTTATTGCTAAATTTACTCAATGTTTACGTCGGTTATGTTAGTTTCAGGGGGCACATCACTGGATAGAACACAAGACTCCATTAAAAATATGTATTCCCAAACAACAAACTACAACTACATGTTTAAATCACGCTTCAACATGACTGTTATTAAAACAATTTTTAAAATTTAATTTCTACATAAAATTTGAGAAACCATTTTGTTTAATTTTATTATGTTTAACCGGCCACTCATATTTTATTCATTTATCTTAATTTTAATTTGATTTATTTTTCGTAAATTTTCTAGATATTTTTGGTAATTAATTTCGTCTTTACTTCTTCATTAATTTCATCATTAATTAAAAAAATTCCCTTTATCTATTAATTCCTAACAATTTAAAGATAGTTTGGTTTGGTAAATGTTTTTAAATTATTTTTAAAAAGTTAAATTATATGAAAAAAATACTGACCGATTAATTTGAGCGACACTGTATATACAAAATAAGACAACGTGTTTCAAGACAACAATCTGGTTATCTGAATAATCCAAACAATGTATTTTTGTAATGTTTTTGAAGTCCAGTGTTATCCAATACATTTTAATCATGATGCAAATCGACCTGATGATGGGATTGTTACCTCGAAACCGTACTTTCATTTTTATCACTTGTATATTGATTTGTATATAAATACGAATTAATCTCTTAGTATTACAATATCTATTTGTAAACGTAAAAGATATTTTGAAAATTTTTTTAATTACCTAATTGATTTTTTTCATTAAATTATGATAAAAACCAAACGAAAATAATAAACGATTCTCTTTTTTTAAAGTTTTTTTCATTATTATAATAACATAAAAAAAGAAAATAAATAAATTATAGAATAAAGATTTTTACCTCCAAAGCTTCGAATTCTAAATCTTCAATAAACCGGAGCTTGTTTTTAATTTTTTCTTGTAATTCTTCATATAATTCTTTATTTGTTTCAGTTTTTTTCAATTCTTCCACTTGGCTTGACCATTCTTCAATTGCCTTTTTCTCAAGTTTAATTGTTTCCAAAATCTGAAAAATAAGAGACCTAATATTTGTCTTCATTTTCATTAAAAGTTTAAATGTCTATAATGAGATTAAAGTTACAAAATACTTGAACTTTTGACTACGTAAATATCTCAATATGATAGTCGAGGGTTCAAACGCATCATAAAATTACGCAAAGAAAATATTAAATAATTTTACAAATATTTTTAGAAAATTTAATTTTGATTTGCTTAAAATCTTTCAGAAGGTTGTAAAAATATTTTTTTATTTTATATAAAAGACATGAGAAATGATGAGAAACTTTGGAAAATCGTTACGGAATTATTTTTAATTATTTGTTTTGAAAAATTTCACTACAGTTATTTTTAAATATTTAAAACTAATTTTATTTATTAAAAAATGTTTTTATAAGTTTTTAAAAATAATTATTGTTTTTGATAAATGTTTCAAAATGAATTTAAAATTAAAATTATATGTATATATAATTTTAAGTAATTAAAATTACCTGGATTATATATATATATATATGGGTATATATATTTATGTAAAAATTAATTTATCGTTTTTCTTTAAACGACAAGACAACAATCAAATTCTACGGTGATGATGAAGAAGAAATTGATCAAGTCACCGAAGAAGACCCAGATGATAACGATGATAACATGGAAACTAATGATGAAGAAATTCGGGATCAACTCATTGACATTTTAACGGATGAGAGAAACTTTGGAAGTGATGAAGAAGATGATGATAAAGATCAGTATTAAGTTTTTATATTAAAATAAAAAAATTTTTAATTAATTTTTCTAATTTTTTACTAAGCCTCTACCAAGCTGAAAAACAACTTTTTTCACTACTAAGCCTAATGCTTATAACGAGATTTCAGGGTATGCTATTCTTTGGATATTGTTTCACCCACCCAGATGGAAGATTGATATTGTGAATGTTTTGTACCGTCGGATTATTCAGACAATTTTGAAATGTAAATACCAACTTTAAAATTAAAATAATATATTTTAATCAATAAATGTATAATAATATTTTAATAGTTGAATGTAGCGTAAAGATATATTAAATCAT
>MQRK01186429.1:3958-17316 GCA_001938485.1 Girardia tigrina | reverse complement strand
GTTTTCAGCCGCATTCACGAGATTTTAAATTAAAAATCTAATAATATTTAATGGTCTATATTTTTAATTTCAGTAAAAAAATAAAACTCTCAGTATTTTAAAATTGAATTCTCTGCAGATCTTCAAGATGAGTTGTCTCTAGTGTAGGGTAGAGAGGTCGGCAAGTTAGATTCGTATCTTCGGTAAAAAGATTGGCTCTATGGATCTGTTATGATGGGCTTTATTGAGAAGTTGATTGGACGGAATTTGATCTTTCTTCGGTAAATGCAGGAGTAACCAAGACTCTGTTAAGGTTACTCCTGATACTGAGAAATCAATTTTAACTAGTAAATCAAGAAATTAAATTTTTATATCCATTCTTTATGCAGACAGAACTCTATGTTTACTTTATAAAGTTTGAATTAAAAATTTCAAAATAAAACAAATTTCTAAAAAATACAATAAAAAATTAATATAAACTACTTATAATTTATAAGTAGATATTTTCAATTGATTTTGTTCATGAACTCTGAATTTTCCCTATTCTGTGACTTTAAAAAGTTTTTTTCGATCAAATTTTCACATAATCATTTATTGTCATCGAGAATGAGTAAGTATGCGACGTTTGTGGAAAATTTGAGTAAAAAGCCTTCAAAAACAGGTTTCTAAATTCCATGGATACATATCTATATACCTATATAAAAAGTAACCTAATAAAAATAATGGGAAAATACTTTGAGTTTTATATTTTTTATTGAGCCCAAATAACAGTCACTGTATTTAATGATAGAAATCTTTTTACAGCATCATAAGAACTTTTAGCTGCTAAAATTTTCTTATTCTTTTAGCATTTATAAGTATAAATGCTTGATCTTAACCCATTTACGCCGGCCGTCCTCGTTTGAAGACACTTGAAAAAATAAACATTCAGTGACTTGAGAAGAATTTATATGATTCTTTTCATGTTTTATCACGTCTACATAAACAAAGTAATGAGTCAATGACCTTTAAATATGGCCGGTTGAGATTTTACAGTCACTGCAATATCATATCTTAGTGCAGACGAGTGTAGTTGTAAGGTTTAATTGGTTAAACGACGGTTAATGAGGTATAAAAATTAGGAACAGGTCGAATATTTCCCAGAACGATTAATTGTGCATTTAACATTTCAATATTTATTAATCAATTTCAAGAATTATGAAAAATTCGCAAGTTATCATGGACGACGACGACCTATCGAGCACGTTCCGCGAGTTCGTGTTCGAGTGTGTCGCGGGAAATGATCCTGCCGAGTTGGACAGACTGATCGATATGGTCGCGAGGATCCGAGAGTTTGTCAGTCAAGAGAAATTTGTCGGTAACGGGATCGATAAATTAAAGTTCTTTGAGAATCGAATCGATTCGTGTCGGAATCCGAAATACAATCCGCATAGTGAGCTCTATCAGTCGATCAAGAAAGAATACGATGCCAAGTTCGATTCGTTTGAATGAGATTTATTGATATTGTTGATGTTTGTTATTGGGAATATTGAATAAATTTCGTTTCATTTTGTTTTGTTTTATTGTAATAACTCAAAATCAATAGTCATTTTTGCAATCGATTGTTACTTTGAACATTTGAAAAATTCATTATCAAGAACACCAATATGGGTTTACACACATTTATTTTCATCACAATTCGAATTGTCTTTTGGACAATTCTCAGCAAAACTTTCATAATTTGATAAACGCTAAATTGATAAACATTTGTTAATGTATCGGTAATAAACAATTATTCGAACAAATTTTTCATTTTAAATCGTCTTTAGATTTCATTTTTAAAGTTCTACTTTTATAATTTCGGTAATAAAATGATTTTATTTAAAGAAAAACATTTACTTAATATTAAAAACTAGTAAATCAAGAAATTAGAAGACTGGTCTAAGATATATAAGTGCTTTAGCGTTTCATATCACATGTACACAACAGACCAGTATATATACTTATAATGGTATATCTGAAGGGATAGAAATGGGTTAGACGGGTTAGGATATAGTTGAGATATCATACATCCTTGTCAACAATTTGAAAATTTGTGTTGAGTACTTTATAAAATTGTTTAAAATGGTAAAATTTATATGAAAATTATAATTTCTTAAAATATTAATAATGCCATAGATTTTTATTTAATTAAATACAATGAAGATGTAGTTCGTATAAAATCACAGAAAAGTTTTAGAATTCTAACTGGATGTAAATTAATCTAATATATCTTTAATTTTAACAATTTATTTTTAAAGATTACTATATACTTTATTTATTTCTAAAAATATTAAAATGAATATATTAAAGGCAATTTATTCTTTATTATTAATATATTAAAATGTATTAAACAACATCTCATAGAATCTTCCAAAAATTTTGCTAAACTTTATATCGATTATTGTTTTTAAATGATTTTTCTTTAATTACTTTAAACACGCTTTCAAATTATAAATGTCTGACTCCTTTTTTCAAAAGGTTCCTCCAACTTTGTAATGAGTATATTAATTTGATTAACTTTCTTTTGAGGTTTCAATCCAAATGAATCTCTCCTGAGATTAGTTTCAAAATATTAATAATAATAAAAACTCAAAGGAAATCTGATTGAAGCTTTATTCGATTGAATCACTGAATTCTTTCGGAATAATACAATGTATAAATAGCTGTGATAAAATACACAACAGATTAGTTAACTTATAAAACTATCGCTATATCAATTTATGTCAATGTACTCAAAACACGAAATTTAATTATGGAATACATTAAGCAAAGACTGAAACAAAGAAAAATTACATTTTTAACTTTTTGGTTCCGGAGGAAATTTCTTGTGTATAATTCGGTGTGATCGATCGATTTTCTCGTAACGACGTTGATCGATAGGGTCATTTAATTTTCTTGTTGAATGACTTGTTCAAAATGTTCTTCAAAAAATATTCTTTCAAAATTCGTTTCAACGGTTCTGGTTCTACTTCAAATTTTATATTCTTAATTATTAATTCTGTGTTTGTTTCAAATGACTGTTATATTTATAACAGTGTTTTTCTGTTTGTCGTCTGAGCCGTTGTGTCATTCTCATCGTGGAGTTACCTCATTGGCTTAAACTGGCAATTCTCGGTTCGCATTTGTCGGTACTTGTACACATAAACCCCGGTATGTGTCAACAATCAGGCCACTGATCACGCCACCGATTACTCATGATAATTAATCATGGGATGTTATTTGTCTTTGTTCGGAAATGAATCACTGGTAAGTCAAATTAATTTCTTTATGTTTTAATTAACTTTTCTCAATCTTTCAGGGTGCATATCTTCGCTTAGGAGGGCTCTAGTTCCAAACGGGTCAACCTCATGGCTTGTAGTCGCGGAGAGCTACCAGGAGAGGATCGAATGACTTTCTATGTTCACTGGGGGGTTTGGTAATGGTCTTTGTTATTTTTGTCTCATTATTAATTAACTTTTAATTCTTCAGGGGTCAACAACTTTTCACAGGACGATCCGACTCGCAGACGGATTATTATCACGGACGCTCCCTACAAAACTCTATCTGGAGAGGGGCGGTTGTTCAGTTTTTTTCATCGTTGAGTCCTGACGCGACTTCTATTATTCTGACTTATTTTATATTTTTCAGGATTGCTTTGCCACTTATAAGAGTACGGTGACCATCGATGAAGGCTTCCAAGTATACCAGACCTGGTTACAATATTGTATTATGCTCAAATTTATGCATTGCATTGTTAAATGTCCTTTTCTTTTTTGTATTATGTCTTGTAAATTATATGTTAATGGATTACTGCCAGCAACACAATCAATAAAATGACAAAAAGAATAAACGTATTTAGATTAACTTTCAAATACCCCCATATTTTATATTATCTATACGTTAAGTACCTAACACCTTGATAACCAAATTTTTAAGAGAATTATTAGAAAGCAATCAGATATATTTCCAAAATCTGCTCAAAATTTAGTCAATTTCTAAGACTGATGTATTCTTTTTATATCTGTTTAATCAATTACTTTAATATCTGCTTAATCAGTCAGTGTAATCGATATATTATATATTCTTTATTTATTTGTTCAATCTAAAACTATATCCCTTTTCGGTATATCAAGAACAAGTGTAGAATGATGTTTTAAGTGTCTTTTTATAGACATGCCTCAGTCGTTTTGCTCCAATATAGCAATTAGATTTACACTAATAGCTTTCGAATCACTTAGTCTATTAATCTATGTTAAGAACATTAGGAAAATTTTCATAAGCATCTTTATTATAGGATTTTCATTTTAAATTGAGATTTTTTCAAATTAAATTGAGAAATCTTCATTTTAAATTGAGAAATTTTTACTTTAAATTGAGATTTTTTCATTTTAAATTGAAATTTTTTCATTTGAGTTTTTTACTTTTACTAACGATTTTTAAATTAAATTGGCAATTTTCGATTTTGATTTTCTATTAAGATTTGAAATTTTTGATTTAAATTTGGAATTTTTAGAAATCAATTTTATCATTTTAATGAAAAAATGATTTAAAATATTTCAAATCAAAATAAAAATCTCAATTTAAAATGAAAGCCCTATATTATCGCATTTTGAATCATTACAACTCTCGCAAGATCTTTCATTGTTGGACATCGCTCTAATTGTTTTTTTAATTTATTTTTTTAATCATGATTATTCGAACAATTTTTTTAAAATATTTACTTCTTAAAAACTTTAATTAAAAATAATAATTTTAAATTTGTCTGAATAAAAGCTCAGAATAATAAAAATTTTTTTAAAATTGATAAAAAAAGAATTTAATTTAAACCTAATTAAATGCTTGACTTTTGTTTTTAAAAAAATATTAAAATTAATTTTTATTGTTAATTTAAAAATATAAACTTATCAAATTATTATTTTAATTATGTTCGAATGTAAATATTGTAAATCGATTCGATTGTAAATATATATGTAAATATAATTATGTTCATTGTAAATACACAAAGTAAACCAATTTCAATTTTGTTTGGAGAATCACCATTCTAATTTCAAGATACTCAAATAAACATACAAAATGCCTACATTTAAACATTCATACAAAAAATAAAATATTTCTCACAGTCCATTTTTCTCTTTCTTGTTTCACCTTTATAATAGTTGAATATTGATCTAATCAGAAAAAAATCACTCTGATTGAACAATTAATAATTTATCGCTATCAATTAATAAGTTATCGCTAATTGCGAGGCAATTCAATTAAACTTAATCAATTAATTCTTGTCTCATAACAATTAATTTTTTGTTGATTTACTTTTTTAATATATTGATTTTGATACGAAAATTTTATTTTTAATTTATCATAAATATTTTCAATTTATGGAAAAGGTTTTTATTAATTAAAACACATTATCAACATATTTATTTTTCATAATTTATTACTTAAATTTTTGTCACAAAAAATAAAATCTTAAAGGGACAAAACTTCATCACTTATAATCTTAAATCCACACGAATTTTTAAATTTAATTTTGAATAGATTATTTTAAAATTTATTCATCGTTGACCCCAGTCTAAAATTAAACAATGAGCTTCAAAATAAAGTACAGTATTTTTAGAGAAAAATATAAATATTCAAAATAAATTTGACACATTTTCAATGAAAAACAATTTAATTATTAAAAAATCATTTCATTTAGTATTAACAATCATTTAGAATTTTAGTTGATAATTTTAATATATATATATATATCACGACCCTTTCGAGCACAAACATTTTTGAAAGCTCTTGAGCCCCCAGTAGCTATTAAGGGTCAGCCACAACCCAACGTCTATTTTGATATTCACTTGTATCTATCTATATAATTGGTCGGACGTCTCTTCTCGCTCGACATCTGCCTGCAGTGCCGAGTTTGAAGGACCTTCGGGTTCTGATAAAGATGGAATGAGCTATGGGCCCCACACCTACCAAAGCGTCGCTCGGGGATGATATACTTATTATCTTTATTATCACTCATGTTTATGTTCAATATGTAATATAAGGAAACTTGTTGCACTGTTATGTGTTTATCATACTGGACTTATGGCACTGTTATGTGTTTACATGTTTATGTCCTGTGGAACTTGTGGCAAGGTGTGGTTTGTTTAATCTACAGCATATCGACAATCCGCGCTTTTATTCTCGACTATGAACGCAATATTAACATCTGATTCAGCATCACTTCTACAAATTACACTATTCCGCTAATGATCAACTTTGTTCAACTCATTGTTATAGGTACTCTCACAAAATCGAGCACATAGACCGGATTAGTCTATTCAAGCTGGTCATTTGTCACTCCGTCCTATCTATTAAGTTCTATCGCTTTGAGCTTAATTAACTACAAATAGTCACACGCAGATTTTTAGTTCCTTCACGGACAGTTGGGATTATCAAAATTGTTGGTTCATCGTTCAAATTATTAAGAGTAAATTGTTAAATTCGAGGTTATCAAAATTAGAATTATCAAAATCATTATTGAGATAAAATTCATTACGATAAAAAAAATTTTCTAATTGATTCTAATTAATCGTAATAGCAAAACTTAAGCGATGAACCAAATTCAGCTAAGTGGAAGATAAGAAAACTAAAATTAAATAGACTCTATGTTACTTAAACCAACTTTGACAGATGAACTCCGAATGAAATTCAGATAATTGTATATATCGACTTAATTATCAAAAACCAGATTGAATTCTTTGAAAATTTTAATTCGAATTCACTCCAAATTCTCTAATATCCGTCTCTTAATTAATATTCACAAAGCATAATGTAAAATTGTTATACTCGAAAGTATTTAACTTATTATAAATTTTCCTATAAAACCCTCAATGTAATAACGAGATTACTTATTCAGCAACGGGAAAATAATAATTTACCAAACCATATGTAATAAAATAAGTTATTATCAATTTTGAAATAAGATCATAAAATGAGAAATTATCATTTAGATCGAAGCTAAAAATTAAATTGCAATATCATAAAATTAATTCGCAAAATAATTCTCAAAATAGTAAAATTATTTGTTTTAATATTTTATAAGGCCGTCAGTAATAATTTAAAAACGATTCATCTGTTCATGATGGGCTATCGACCGTATCAGTAAGTGTTGTCAAAACTATTCCCTTAAGATTTCTAGAATAATTTTCTTCGTTCTCATCATTCATTAATTTTTCTTCAAATTGCGCTAAAATTCTAACGATCGCTAACACTCGCTAATTCCATTCATTCCGGGGGTAGGATATTAAATGCAAAATAACGTTAAAAAAATAAACGAAGCTCATATTCATAAAACTCAATTTCTATTATCTACACTGTTAATTTATTAAGTTGCACTGATGAGCTGAACTCTCTTCGTTATGTTTCTGACGGAGCGGAACCTTTCGCTATGCGGGCACTATATGGTGAGGTCCCAACGGACTTGCGACCCTATCCAGTTAAGAAAAAGTTCGTTACGGTTTTCTTGATTAAAGGACTCGATTGTTATTGAAACTACATCGATAATAATGGGATTCGTATGATTGTTCTCAACCTCTGATGGTTCAGTTATTTGCAAATTTTCTTGGGGCATAACTACTGGGGAAACGACGACGGTCTAACTCCCTCTCTAGATTCCTATCAATAACAAAATTCTAGAAGCTAATTAGCGATAAATAACAAAATCATTGTCATAGAAAAATTATATTTAAAGCAATCGAAATAAGAAATACGATCATAAAATAGAAACAAATAAAAACGAATTTAAAACAAAAAAAATCGTAAAACAGAAAGTTATACTGCATTTAATTCCCGGAGGTCGGTCAGGTATCTCGGTAGAAGGTATCGGTGGATTTTCGCTCGTCGACGCGTCTCAGATAGAAGCGTTTGATTGTGAGTAGGTCTCGGTTTCGGGACGTCTATCGATTGATTGTTCCTCTGGAATCTGCGTGCTCGTGATACTTCGTTCGAAATTAGTATTCAATAGTTGGCGATAGTCGTTCGAAATAGTTTAATTTTTGGTTCTAGAGTGCGTTAAGAAATGTTTTTAAAATGTTCAAGTTGTTTCAAAAAATGATTGCTTTTTTATACCAGGATGGTGTTGTCCTGTCGGTTCTCTCCAGCCAATCGCCTTGCGCCAACCCACTGTCTGAGTTTTCTCTGATGCTGGTTGGACAATCCGGGTAGGTGTGCTTCGAAATTATTTTTTGCAATTTGAAAATTTTTATTTTACTATAGGTTTCAGGGTTTGTGTGTCGCTGCATGCCTCCAAATTTTGGAACCTGTATGTGGCTGCGTCACCGATGACTCGGCTAAAATTGTCGGGTTATGTCTATTATTAGACTGGCCGTTGAGTCATGGTAAGTTTTTAAATTAAACTTTGTTCTTGTTAATTAATTTCTAATTCTTTACAGGGTAATAACTTCTCAGGGGAGCGTCATATCGATTTGCGGATTTTGGAATTGGACCGCTCGTGTGATGGCCATTCAGAAGAGGGTCAGTTGATTTTATATCTTCATCGAATCGCTCGGTAAATAACTTTGTCGGTTTTTAGGTTCGTTTTTTAGTTACTTTATCTTTTTCAGGGTTCTCAATTCTTCTCACGGGCTTCTGGACGAAATTTATTCTTCTGTGATACTTTTAAATATATGTATTGTGTAATAATATTTTATTTTTTCTTATTATTTTTGTTTTATGGGTGTTGTTTGTAAGGTGTTTTTGACTGTGATCTAATCAATGGTGGACCGCAACATATATATATATATATATATATATATATATATCTGCGTAACGCTCAAGTTTGCTGTGATCAAATTTTTTCTTGCTTTTGAATGGCTTAATTTTTTAATTGATTGACTGTTAAATCAATACAGAATTCGAAACAATACATAATAAACTTGATAAAAATGGCAATTTTTTTATTAAAAACAAATAAATGCCATTTAAAAATATATTTCGACGGTTTAACCGTCATCATCAGATCACTGATTATGTTCTTTTTTATTGCTTTTATATCAGACATGGATGATTATGCAATCACTTACGTAAGTCTAATCGAAAATTCTTAACAAATGAGTTGAGAGTTCTGTTTGAACATTGACTTTTGGATCACATGATCTTATCAACAATACTTCTCACGAAACTCTCCCCAAATAATAAGATATATTATCACAAAATATATTTTTAAATGATGTTTATTTGTTTTTAATAAATAATAAATTAGAAAAATTCCGATTTAAAAATTAAAGTAGAAACTTTCAAAAACGAAAACTCATCTCATCCGTCATATATGAGGGGTCTTTTTCTAATAATTAATGTGTTGATTATTTCTGTCATGTGTACGGGTATATTGATGCTTGTTGAGGTAAAGAGATGCACATTTAGAACATTGTTGTAATTTCGAGATGCGGAAGGCATATTTGCTCATAACAACGTGGGTGATCGTCCGCTTGCCTGAGGTAAAATCAGAGAACCAGTTTCTTATTGTGCGTTCCGTTGGGCAATCATCAGGGAAGGCATTGAAAAACTTTCAATAGGTTTCAGCTGCAGTCGTTCCATTTTTCCACTCAACGTATGCATTGAATCGATTGTTAGATTAGTGTATAAATAAAGCTATTTTGATTTATATCGGATCACAGTCTAGGGATGGTCATTGTCATACCCTTATTAATATGTCCCACCAGGTTTGGACAATTTATGTCGTACTTAATTTTAAGAATATTAATGACTCATCAATGTGACATGAGGGAGGAGGTATTTCGTCCATTAAAAACATCCCACAAAGAAAAAGTATTCATTTTACAAAATTTCCACTGTTATACACTTTTACCATTGTTTATTTCTGAAAAACGTATATGGATCAACTAAATTTCAGTTAAAAGCATCTTCAGAATATCATTTAATATCATTCAGAAATACACAAAGAATTGTCAAAATTTTCATGCCTCGCACCAGATTAAAACTGAATAAATTTGATTTATTTACTTATAAGTAACAATTTATTACTTAATTTTTTTATCACAAAAAATAAAGCTCAAATGAACGAATATTCATGACTCCTAACCTTATATTCATTCACAGTTTATCACAATATAAAACTAAATAACGAGTTTTAAAATAAAATTCAGTATTTAAGGTGAAAATTCAAAAAAATTGACACATTTTCAATGAAAAAACATTTTAATTATTAAAAAATCTTTTCGATTTCCAATCAATTAGAGTTTGTTTTAATAATAGTTTGTTATAACACACTATTTGAAATTTCTAAAATGAATATGTTAGATAAGGCTCAAATCGAAGAATGTATTCGAGGTAAATTGCTAACACCGATTGAATAATGAATCGCATATCGAATATTGTCGACAGAAATTCTCGACAAAGCCGATCTCAAATCGATATCAGCAAAAGCCATTCGGGTGAAACTGCAAGACAAATTAGACCGAGATTTCAGTAAAGACAAATCTGAAATCGACAAAATTATCATGAAGTTGTATAATGAGAAACTCGAAAAATCAGACAGCGAATCGAGCGGTTCCGAGCACAAGAGCGAAGTGAAAACGAAAAAACGCAAAACGGAATCGAAAGAGAAAAAAGAACCGAAACAAGTTGTTTTGATTTCGTTCATTTTCACTGACGTGTTTAACATTGACCGCGACTGAGAACGAGTTTTTTTTACATATTTACATGATCAATATTGAACTATTTTCTAATTATTTTTTCCATAAGAAAAAAATGGATAAAAAATTTGAAATTTTACTTCCTAAATGAATCACTTTTTTGAGACACTACTTTATATATACATATATGCTATGAAGAATTAGGCAATTTTTAAAAAATATTATTCAATTAAATTATAAAATTAATATGAAAAAATATCGATTTAATATGAAAAAATATCGATTTAATATGAAAAAAATATCGATTTGATATAAAAATATCAATTTTATATGAAAAAATATCATTTCTTTTATAAAAAATATCAATTTAATATGAAAAAATATCGATTTAATATGAAAAATATCAATTTTATATGAAAAATCTCAATTTAATATGAAAACATATCGATTTAATATCAAAAATATCAATGTAATATCAAAAATATCAATGTATAGTTTGAAAAACTTCGAACAAAAATATCAAGAACTACACAAGGTCAAACATATCACAAACAGTACAGCAATCTTAGATAACAACAGCACAAACTTACAGGTTAATCTAAGAATTATCAAATTGACAGAAGAAGAAAGTAAATTCAAACCAAGATTCTCCGTAATCTTTAAGGGTGGTCCAGTACTGAATAATAATAATATTTGGCACCAGTCAGTTGCTCTGAGCCAGTAGCATTTAGGGTGCAATGCATTAAGCTACCACCTCCAAATTGTTAGCTCAGAGTAACTATGTATGGATAAAATTAAATATATAGTAACAATAATAAATAGTTATAAATTTTCGATTATTATAAAATTTAATAATCGATAAATTTATAAATTTTAAAATTAAAAAAAATAATTATCCTTACTGTAATATTAATTGAGCTACTACTAACAACTAACTAAAAAAGAAACTCCTTTTTATCTTACGAAGAAAAAAAAGAAAAAATAAACTGTGTTATTATTTGTCTTAATAAAAGCAACAAAACTAACCGAGGACATATTAAAAAAATAAAGAATACTTATTTTGAATCAAGCCACACTACAAACGAACCGAAAATAGGCCAACAATCTCGATACAATCCTACAAATTTTGCTGATCGAAATTATATCAAACTTATTCAGACTAAGTGACTTCATAATATTTAACCCTTTTCGAATTTCTATTTTTTGTGATTGAACTGACTTATTCTTTTTCATCTGTCCGTTAAAATTTTGTTAGATAATACAGTTTTGTTAATAATTATTTATTTTTTTATTTTGTACTTTTATAAAGAAAAGGGATTTCAGAGTATAAATTAGTTGTTTCAGACATAACTTTTTTTATAACAATAATATTATATGAATTATTTCCAAATGGTTTTAATCAGGCGCGTACACAGAAAAACATTTCGGGGGAAATAATATTACGCAATATTTGCTTTCTTTTTCCAGTTTGTATTTTTACAGTTAAAAAGATTCAATTAATTATTATTAAAATAATAAAATTTATAATACCATCGAGATACCACTAATACAACTATTATCACTTCGCTATTGTTCATTACTGGCTTCTATAGATATGACGATTTCGTTATCTGCAGCATGTTTTATGTTTTGAAGAAGAAAAATTTCTATGCTCTACAAAACTTTAGGTAATTAAGATCATAATTCAAATTTTTCGGCGGGATTTTCTTAAATTTTCAAAATATGGATTATTTAGTTCACATTTTAAAATTAAGGATTTGAACTTATTCTTATTTATTATTCATTTAAAAACTGAAATATTATTAAGACCATGATTCAATTTTATCGGTGGGGGGATATTTTTAATTTACAAAATATTAATTATTTGAAAAGTTCACATTTTAAACATCAGGATTTTAACTTATTCTTATTAATATTCGGTTAAAAAAACTTTAATGTAATTATGATCATAATTCAATTTTTTCGGGCGGGGATTTTTCAATTTTGCAAAATATTATTTATTTTGGATAGTTCAAATTTAAAAATGTTAAACATTTTAACGTATTTTTACGTAATTAAGATCATAATTCAAACTTTCGGGTGGGGGGGATTTATCCCCTAATCCTCCCTGCGTACGCACCTGGTTTTAATGCAATTTTATTTCCGGTAACAAATTTGATAATGCATACTATCCAAATATTTTAAACATATTTTTTAAAATATATTTTTCTAATGAAAAGTACAATTAAATATATGAAATATAAATATACTAAAGAAAACTCTTTCTTTATGAGGACAATATTAAAATACTACAGTCCTCTTTTTTTCCTATAACAATAATCATTGAAATAATGTAGACAAAAGTCGATGCAAAGAATGATAATAATGGCGCTTTAAAGTCAGAAGAAAACGCAGATGAAGACAGTAGTGATAGCTCGATTGTCAATAACGATGCCGATGCTGAGATCGCGCGTGCCCTACAGGCAGAGATAAATGGAATGAGAAATGTTAGAAAGAGCACTATTTTAACTAGTAAAAAATCGAAGGAAAGTAAAAAAAATAAGGCTGAAAAATCGACATCGAAACGCGCACGAGGATTTAGCAAGACTCTCAATTTGTCGGCAAGTTTATCTGAATATCTTGGGGCCGATAAGATGACACGACACGATGTCGTCAAACGATTCTGGGCAATTGCTAAGGAGAAGAATATGTTTGTGAGTGATGCATTATTGTCTTGGAATTTTATCAATAGTTTATGCTTTGTTTAAAAAA
>MQRK01186368.1:18989-30034 GCA_001938485.1 Girardia tigrina | reverse complement strand
TATGATATTAATAATTAAAAAAACTTAATAATACATTAATAATCTAATATATACATTAATAATAATGTAATTAATAATCTGAAAAATTTAATTTTGTTTTAAAACCCGAACAAAGATGTCTTAGTTAGGGTTATTATTGTGGTTCGATAAAAGCCCCATGTTTCTTCAAAGAATCACCGGTGGTAGCAATGACGCAGTTGAGTCGTTGCTCGGGTATTACATGTTGAGTCCATTTTATGTAGATAATATTAGTTACTGTTTGCTCACCAACATGTATATTTTTAGGAATGATCAATTTAAACCAATCAGGATTACCAGAGAAGAACAAAAATGAAAACTAATTATATTTGTAAAAATTTGTATTTAAATGAAAATATCGTTCAATCGGAAAAATAAAATATTCAAATTCGTAAAATGAAATTAATTTGATTAATTGATTAATCTGTACGTTTTTAAAAATTATCAGAGAAAATTTTAGATAAATTGCGTACTTAAAAAGAGTGAGTAGGAATGTCCGAGTCCATGGAGATCGATCTCTTTTTCCCTGCCCATTTTTTTCTTTGTCTCAGGAATTCACAAATATAAAATTATCGGACATCGCGGTACAAGAATGGAATTTTGGTAGCTTCGTTCAAGATCGTTTTCTGACGAAAATGTGTTATTAACCACCTTTTTTAACGACTGACAAAAATTAAATCGAAAATAATAATTCTGGAATTTCTTTTATAATTATTTGTATATTTTTTTCTTTTTGATCTATATCTCGCAAAGAGTAAATAACGTATAGTTAAAATAGGCTTTTATTTTATATAACATTTAAATTTTGAAACTAAATTGTCCCATCTAAAATTTCTTTTTTTTAGAAATGATAATAATATTTGGAATATTCTAGATTCTCCTTTCTTAATTTCTTTTTTTCATTTTGACCTAACTCACATTCTAAGAGTTATTTTCTTTATTATTTTTAAAAAATTTTAAGTTAAATAAATATAGGAAAAATAAATGAAAACTAAAAATAATAAAAAATAACATTCGCGTACACAACATACTTGATAAACAAATACAGAAAGTATACATAAAAATAAATATATATTAATTTTAAAGCGTGCGGAAATGTATGATATTCACAGCTACATAACAATATAATTTATAATATAAGATCCTATTGTCTGTTAAGCAAAGGTGCGACATAATAATAAAAATACAAATAGAACTAAATTTTCGATGTCGAGCGAGAAGAGGCGTATTATGACGCCTAAAATCAGAATAAAATTAGAATTGATTGTGGTTGACTCTTAATAACCACTGGAGGCTCTTGAGTCAACAGAAATGTTATAACTCAAATGGGTCGTGACAAGAAGGTCCACCAGATTATATATACACATATAAATCAATTTAAACTTGTTCTATTTTTAATAAATAGAATTCTGATGTAAACAAGTTAAAATCCATCAAAATTCTCATTTTCTGATTCATCTATAAATAATTTGATCAGATCGTCATCGTCTTCTCCAGGACGTTGTGGGCCGTCCACCGCTTCAATCTTGGAAAATAAGTCATAGTTTCCAACGTTTCCTTTAATTGATGTGCGATTGACGTTGCGGACCGCTTCAATCTAGGAAAATAAGTCATAGTTTTCTAAGTTTCCTTTAATTGATGTGCCATAGTTCGATAAAGATTTCAAGAGAATATGAAATTTGTAATTTGTCGTTTATTTAAACAAATTAAAATAAAATTTTTTATTGATATTATTTATTTATTATGTGAAATTGAAAAAATTATTAGGAATAATAATGAAAAAACTTTAATTTTGATCAGTTTATATATATAGATATTTTGAAATGCACTGTTTTGTTTTCAATAAGAAAAAAAGAAAAAAAAGAAAAAAAGGGAAAGAAATGAATGAAATAAGAATTGATTAATCAATGCAATCCTGTACTCGATCGAGATTATATTGCCACCCAATATATCGTCGGTGTACTCCTCGATCGTGAAAAACGTGTACTTGACGACGTCATACAATATCTTGTACAAATGAAAACAATCAATCTATAAATTATTATTATTATCACCTTGTCGTCGAATGGTCATATGACATCCAGTATTCTCTGCAGCATCTTCGCGCCACCAGACGCATATTCGATTTCTAATAAAAAGAATATTGATTTGAAGATATTTTCAAAATTTGGAGCCAATATACTCCGGTCCTCCTAAAATAGAAATATTTAGAAATAAAAATAATGATTTATTTAATAAATAAATAAAATATTCAATAATTATATAAATTAGAAAATACATTGTAATAAAAATAATGAAAAAAGTAATCATTATTTATATAAATTTAAAATAAATTTCATTTCTACTTTTCATTTTTTCCAGAACTGATATTTTACAAATTTATTCATTCCAGATTTCATTTTTTTATAATTTATTAAAACATTCATCAATTAATAGATTAATTAATTTAAGATGATTTAACCAAATAAAAATAAAATAATATCGACAATATGCAACACAACTTAAGTCCAAATCATGATAAGACTATGTATGATAATTATTCGTGTTAAAATACCAATTCAGCAAATAAGTTTTTTTTAAAAAGAAATTTTTATACAGGAAAACCTGTCCTTACGACCTGAATAAAGCGACCACCTGTCTTTTCAGATCACAAATTTTGGAACCGGAAGTTTATCTACTGAATTTTACATGGCTATTCCGACACCTGTATAAGTTGTATTTCGATACAACTTCTTCCAGATACTATGATTAAAAATTATCTGTTTATTACGACCACTTATTGTTGTTAGCCAAAAAAATATTTTGAGTAATGGAAAAATGTTTTCTTTAAGTTGCATAAAATCATGCGAATAATTGTTAAAAATTTTATATTTTATTAATAAACAAAATAAATTTATTGTTAAAAAATATTATCAACTTACGCATATATCATCATAGACATGTGTAAATGAGGTTTCCTTGTTCAGGTGTGTCTTGATACTGAGTAAGTTTTTAAAATGTGTGGGACCCCTGCTTGTGGTAGTATAAATGTGAATTAATAAACGGGGCTGTTCTCCACTGTATCTGTTGTTTGTCTCTATCTTCTAACATAAATTCTACAAGCATTTAATTATATTTGTCTATAAGTGCTTAGTTTTTGTCAGCTATATTTTTAACAAATGACCAAAAGAAGAGAATTAACTCTACAAGACAAAATAGACTTGATCAAGCTAATATGATGAGGATGAAAAGAGTCAAAGACAGCTTTCTGAGCAATTTAATTGTAGCAACATGGAAGAACATTTAATCATTCATCGAAAACGTTCTTTTTCATTGGCAGAATCAGAAACATTAGAATTTTATGTACACAATAATTATTACACCGACAAATATTTTAAAGAAATTGTAATAATAAATATTAGCAAAATATTATAATAATATTCATTGTTTATAACTTTTTTTGTTTATAACATCAATAACAAAATCAATGCAATAATTTGGACTGTGTATTCTCATTATTTATATTCTTTGTGAATTTATTATCAACGAACCTTATTCAATCAAAAGATTGAACAACAACGATTATTAATCTCAGTCATCAATCCAAATTCGTCGAATACTATCCTCAATCGTCGTCATCGTCTGTCTTCAATATTCAGTTCGATCAACAATTCAATTGTAATACCAATCAGCCGACGCTACGAAAAAGTCACGTAGAACTTGTTGATATTCAAAGCCATTATTCTTTCTGTATGTATATCTGTTTGTTAGTATATTATTTTATTATATAGTTCCTTTAATTAAAATTTATTTTATATATTTATTTTTTTATTTGTTAATACGAGTTAATAAATAAATAAATAAATATTCAGTTTTTGTGGGTAGCGTGGAAAAAAGAGTATTTCAATAAACATTTTTAAAGCGTGATTTTGTTTTTTGTTTCCAACTCGATTTGTTCAAAATTAAAATTACACTTATTTTAAAGTTTTATAAAATTTATTTATTTGACATGAAGTATTTTGTTTCGAAATGTTTAAAGCATTTGTATTTATATTCATCATTTTTTTTATTATATTTCAAATGTTTCATCCTGTTCAAGGACAATCTTTCATCTCTGATTTGGATCGTTCTTTTATTATTGTAGAACAACAAATTTGTTTTCTTATCCTAAGCTGACAAATCTGTCGTTCTAGCTTTTATTGATTTTTGAACTAGACTAACCTAGGAAAATAGTAAGTGAATCTAGTTAAGTGAATAAAGTAAAATGATAAAATACCCAACAAAAAAAATAAATCGAGATGATTGTCGAACCACTTTTAATATACAACAATAAAAAAACGATAATCACTAAACGAATCACAATTTACTTGTCAAATCTAAATATTCGATCAAAATTGCAAAGAAAGAATTTGCGTATGCCAAAAAAATTGTCTGTTTGTCGCGTCAGATCATATAATGTAAGTAGAATAAAAGAATTTCATCTTTCATCAAACTAGCAGATTAATAATTTAATTCTACAAATGATATTGATCATTGATTATTTTTATTAAATTTAAAATTTTTAATTTCCCTTGACGATAATTATAATTATCTTTTATTAATATTTTATTACTAATTATATTTGTAAAAATTTGTATTTAAATGAAAATATCGTTCAATCGGAAAAATAAAATATTCAAATTCGTAAAATGAAATTAGCACTTGATTAATCTTTACGTTTTTAAAAATTATCAGAGAAAATTTTAGATAAATTGCGTACTTAAAAAGAGAAGTGAGTAGGAATGTCCGAGTCCATGGAGACCGATCTCTTTTTCCCTGACCATTTTTTTCTTTGTCTCAGGAATTCACAAATATAAAATTATCGGACATCGCGGTACAAGAATGGAATTTATACCAAATGCAAATTATACAAAATTTTAATTTTAACAAAACCTTATGAAGTCCATGGGTCGCTCTTGTTCTAGCATCACGATGCCTTCTATGGAACTACATTTGAGAAATTTGACCTAGAAGGCCTGTTTGTTTGAGTTTTGGGCGTGAGCCATATTTAATTTTAACACCATTGGCGACTCTTGTATCTTCTTTGGTTACATAATCTATGTAATTCTGTATATCGTCAATGGCTATTTGTTTGGCTTAAAGTACTTTGAACTTTTTCATTATATTTGCTTGCGTTTTATTATAAAGCGTTGTGTTGAAAAGTTCTATGTGTGCGAATTCCTCGCAACTTATTCTTTCTTGGCCGATTGCGTAACTTGCACTCTCTTCAATTTGTTCTTGTAAATTGTCTGTGGTTATTCTTATAATTTTAATTATTAGTAAATAATTTTTTCTACCCATAAAACGATTATTATAATAACATAATAAGAAATTAATGAATAATATTTTAACCACAACAAATAACATATCGTATTATTTTCTCATTAAAAATGCGATTTTTGATAATATCATGCATTGTGCGAATGTTTCTTTCGTATGTTTAGGTAATAATTTCGGCCTCTGGTGTTTCTTGTGATTGGTAGAATTGGTCCAGTTGAAGTAAAGAAAATGAAATTATAATTTCTTTTAAAATAAATCTCACGAATTTTATTTTCCGGAACAGCGAGTCATCGTCGCTTTGGGTAATGTGACGGAACGTCTCCAAATGTCCGTCGTCAGCCAGTTGAATCCAATTTCGCTTTTTATTTCCCGGACTGATATATTCTGTATTTTTTTCTGTATACAAAAACTGAAATAGTTATGTAAATATTATACAATCAATGGTATGGCTGGAGAATGAACATCATATCACTGGAGAATATCATCTTTCGATGTGGGTTTGAATAATATTTTGAATTTGGCGGCGATAATCGCTTCGGATGTTCTTTCTAACACCGATGGATCTTTCATATATCGTGTGAAAGTTTTTCACTCATTTGTTCCAAAACACGAATTTGTGCCTCTTTACTGGTGTTGCCCTTTATAGCGTCTTGGATCTGTTTATTAGCCTCCTCTACCATTAGTATTTTTTTCTTTCTTTTCTTTTTCCCAACTGTTTTATTCTCCATTTCAGTGGTGTCATTGCCCATTCCATTGTTAACTTCTTCTTTTTCAGGGATGGAGAGAAAATTGAAATTTGAAATATAATAACCAAAATGATACAGTATATAATACAAAAACTTTAAATTTAAATTCCGATAATTCTACAATTTAGTCGTTACCATACCTTTAATTTTAAAAATCCATTGTCTATCGGCAAGACTGACAATCTGCTAATATCATTGTACCATAAACTTGCACAATCTTATCATGAATACAATCACCAGTTATCTCAATTTGAAAAGAAGTAAAATTTAGAATTTTAAATGATCTCTAGTGATAGATTTAGCGAAACGATAGTGGCCCCGGTTTTGAATCTATACGTCCTCGCTCACTGCCACAATTTACTCGTTTGCAAATATTGCCCCGTATATGTGTTCCATACCAATTGTCCAATTTCCCATTAAACTGGCTACATAAAACTCAATATATTGAATTAATGCAACTCGACAAGAAAGAATTTCGATAAAAAATCACCAATATCAAGAAAATAAAACAAAGTCACCAAGCAACGGCACAGATAAACTAACTCACAAAGTTTTTTCAAGTCTTATTTTTTAATTTTTTATAAATAAAAATATATTTAATTTTAATACTAATAATAATTTTTTTTATTTTAATTAATATATTTTCCATTAAACTTTGAACCCACAACAACTTGAATATTCCAATTCAATTTTATCAATATTACACACTACATCAGCTAATGAAATAAGTAAATAATATTGATTACCTATGAACTTATAAATAAAAGACTGATGTCCTCTTCAAATTCAGGGACAGGGATTTTGTCAGGGACATAAATTCAGATTCACTAAATACTACTGCTTCATATGCTTCATACTGCTTCTCAGTCGAGCAAGGAATTTACAAAAGACGGGTCTAATCGTAAATGTTTTGTCACATGAATTACTCATTGATTCCAAAAATATTCTATTATGAACGACATTCGTCGTATAAATGTCTCCAGACTCTTCCAACGTTTAAATATAGAAAAAATACGACTTTGAAATAAAAAACCGATTGAAAATTTATTGAATTAATATTTGTGCTGGGCCAATTAATAATTAAATTTTGTCGAGTAGATTGTTTTTGAACAAGTCAGCTAGAATGTTAATAGTTGTATATCATATCAAAATTTTCGTAATAAAGGAAAACATAATATTCATAATTGTCAAAATGACAAAAATCTCTCAAAAGGTCAAATGACAAAAGTAATTCAAAATTGCATCACAAAACACGATCGCAAAGTAATAAATTCTTTTCGCCAAAAATCGTAAATATAAATTTGAATCTTCACAAAAAAGGATCATAATAAAAGAAATTCAAATCGATTTCCAACGATTTATGCCCAAATTAATAAAATTGCGAATTACAAAATCGATCCGATGCGATTTTATAAACATGAAATTCATGGGTCAGTCAAATTACCGGAAATTTCATTTTTCTTTTACCACACACCCCACACTGAAAGAAAATGCCCACACAACGATGATAGCAAAATAAAACAATTTGAACCGAGTCAAACTATGTTTCAACTCGGTTTTGAAATTTCAGAAGCAATTTTTTTTATAAACGTTATATTTATTATTTATTTATATCATTATATATGAAAGGCTAGCGATCAGGTGATAAATGATTTCAGAGATGGTTGTTCATGTTAAAATGTTTTTGTGATTTGAATTGAAAACGTTTTCGAGGTAAGAGAGAAAAAGATAGAGGAGTCCGATTGATATAAATAATTATAACGACAACATTAATAATAATAATAACTATTTGAAAACAGAAAAAAATCTTTTAACCAAATCTTGTTGATTATAGTGACGAACAAGGAGAAGGATTTCAGCAGGACAAAGTTTCAGGACAACTTGAATGCATCTAGGCTAGCTGACTACTGCTAAATCTAATCAGAGATACCAAAGTACGTAAACCAGGCAATATACACAAGAGAAAATATTTTGCAAAACATTTTTAACTTAAGAGTAGCAAAATAATTTACTGCAACAATGAATTTTTCTTTTGTGTTTCTTTGGTCTTCGCTATGTAATTATATATGATTATAATTTGAAAAATAAAAATTTCTCTGTAATTGAACTTGATACGGCGATTTCAAAAACAAATTAAAATAAAATTTATTTAACAGTGTTATTTATTATGCCACTTCTTATAAATATCGAAATGGTTTAACTGCCAATGTCTTTATTTTTTATCAGATACTGCAGTTTATAAAAAATTGTATAATACAATCGCAATTTGGTCGATGAAATTAAACTGAAGTCACCACTTACTAACATTTTATGGTCACAGTAGTACGTCCTCTTTTCCTCTATAAAAATAATTCATGATATATAAGTTATCCCAAGAATCCTGTATTAATTTTTTTATTATGACTATCGCGAGAGTCACTATAAATCAATAAAAAACAAAAAGTTATATCCCGATTCTGATATTTAAAAAGTTATCAATTCAATATAAATGTTTAACATAATACAAGTATAGTGATAGTGATTTTTATAATTTATCAGTAAATGTGATGAAAAGTAGTGATGAAAAAACTTTAATTATCTTCTTGGTATGGTGTATATGTATATCAGTGTTGTCTATAAATATTTGGTAAAATGCAATTTTAAAGTTTACAACAAGGATGTAAAAAATTTCAAAATAATAACATCGAAAGTAATCTTCAATTTTATTTTTATTAACTATTTAAACTGTTAATTGTTATTACTTTACAATAAATATTTCCAGTAATTTGATAGTCTTTGACTTTAGATTTCTAGCGATCATTGGAATAATTTAGCGAAAGAATTTAGTTACTCTCACTGCATACTTGATGTTATTACAAAAACCCTAATAATCAGAAATTATAAAAATTAAATATCAATAATTTTAGTAATTTTAATTCATTTTTTATAAAACATATCTAAAATATCTAAAAAATTATTTTAAAATTCCAATAAATCAAAAAAAATAATTTTAAAATAATCAAAATTTTAAAATTTAAATTTATTTATGATTCTTTTATTTCAAATATAATATTTCAAAATCCAAAAATCAAAATAAATTAGAAAAAAATATTTAAAAATCCCCATAAAATAGCAAAAAAATATTTATTTTCAAACGACTGCAAATTTTTTTTCTATTTTCTTTTGAAATATTATTCAAATAATTTTTAAAGAATATTAAAAAAATTAAAATTCTACAAACTGCTCTAAATAGTGAATGCGCTTGTGATAATAATAAATGTTGCAAAACTCATATTGATATTGTTAATAATATTAAAAAATAATTTAAAATAGTTCCGTATAGTTCCGTAGCGGCTCACGTGAAGGCAATAATATTATGAGCATGACGTAATATTTAAATATGAATTTGATTTTTAAAGTAACGCAATCATAGGTAAATATATTTATATATTGATGTGCAATCGCTAGTTTCATGACTGCTTTTAGAAAATATTCGTGCCTCGATTTCAGATGGAAATAAATTTTTAAAGAATTATTTCGTATTTTTCCAGGCGTGCTCAATGCATTTTATATATTTAAAATATTTTATAATCATAATTGAAATGTTGTTTTAAAAAAATAATTTTTAATATTTTTTATTTTAATTATTTTATTATTGTTTTAATAAAATATCTGAAAGAAAATTGATAACAAATATAAAATCAAATATAAAAATATTAAATTAAATTTCCTTTGTTTTATTTTTTTAACTATTTTTTCTTATTATCGCGTCCGCATCAAACATGTCGTAAAGCCTCTCGAGCGGTTTAATGGAGGCGCAGTCGCCGCTGCAAAAATCGTTTTCGTCGATTTGTAGAGTGGACTTGCCTTGAATCGAAAGCATCCGGCCCAAGATGCATTCTTTTAAGCCAGTATCCAGTACGATTACATCGTATTCGTTAGTATCCATCTGCAAATTTGTTTTTATTGAAAAAGTGATTTATTGAAACAAAAATTTTTAAAACGAAGGATTGAAATTTTTTAAATAATAATTTTTAATATTTTTATTTTAATTATTTTATTATTGTTTTAACAAAATAACTGAAAGAAAATTGATAAAAAATATAAAGGAAATATAATAATATTAAATTAAATTTCTTTTGTTTCATTTTTAAACTATTTGTTCCTATTATCACATGTAGAAATTAACTGAAAGTTATTTATAAACAGAAAACAATTATCTTATTCTTATTGTAAAAAATTTTAAATACATAAAATACATTGATCATACCTGGAAAATACGAAATAAGTTTTTAACATACATTTCCATCTGAAATCGTGGCACGAATATTTTCCAAAATCAGTCAGTAAGGGTGTCAAATTTGTTGGGGTATAGAGTGATATTCAATTAAAAATGAAAATTAAGTCGAGGAAGTTTTGATATAATATTTATTAGCAATATAAATATCTGTACAAATTTAAGGATAACTTATTCCTATATAAGAGATTTTATAGATTGAGTAGGATGAGGAAATGAGATTTCGTTTGCTCCAAATGATTTTAATTGTATAAAGATATGGTACTACAAAATATATATTTAATATATACTTGGGTTTATGCCTTTTGCTCAATCAATATTTTTTCGATTTGTTATTTCCTTTTATAGGAATGAAATTCTGGACAGATTGAATTCCCACGACAGGATTAATTACTAATCTGTTGGCAGATTGATTTCCCACGAAAAATTAATTCTTAATTGTTAAAATAAAATTTTTGAGTGCCTCCTTAGGTTAAAATTTTCTTCTTTTATAATCATTTTTTAAATATAATTTAGTTCTATTTTTCTTTCAAAATATAATGTTTTCCTTTCCATCTTAAACATTCCTTTGTTTTATTTAATTTATTTATATTTTTGTTTAATAATAATTCTATTATTTATATATAAATTATATTTAATATGGTAAATAGATAAATAAAATCTTATTTTATCCATTAATTAAAACAAAATTTATCATTTAAATACTT
>MQRK01186363.1:94870-114205 GCA_001938485.1 Girardia tigrina | reverse complement strand
ATATATATATATATATACTTTGTATGAAACAATTGTTTTAGGAAATTTTAGGAGTCTCTGGCGCCATATTTTCCTCAATGAAGTTTAGAAGAATAGAATTGAAATTTACTTTGAAGTATTATAATAGTTTAATCGATCGGTTTTGTTATCATTAATATAACTAATAATAATTACAACGATTTTCCAGCATCCTTTTTTCGTGTTAGTAGAAAAACACTATAGTAAATTATTTATCTATAACGTGTCAAACAATGAAAAATGCAAACTCTTTATTTATTTCGTTAATATATTTTCTGCTTTTCAATAAAATGTATTGAATTTTCTCAGGAAAGAAATTCAATCAATCTTTTTATGAAAAAAAATATTTAATTTATTTTTCAAAAAACTATGTTTATGGATAAAATTATTTTTTACATAAAAGTAGTCTTAAAAAATGTAAGAATTTTGTTTTTAAAATATTTATTATCGATTTGATAAAAAGTTATTGGAAGTAAATAAACATGGTTATTATTAAAATTCATCATTAATATTATTATTACTTATATAAATAATAAAAGTGGTATTTTATTTTTGAACACATAAAAAGACCATTTGAAGAAACAATTTTTATTATCAATTTGAAAGGTGTTTGTAATATAAATTTCAGAAATCATTTTTACTAAATTTATACATTTATTATAAACTATTTTCAAACAAAATTTTAGATTCTTTTCATAATAATTAATCAAATGAAATATTATATGCTGTTTTTTTTAATTTTGCTTTTTTATATTTATATAAAAATATTATATTTTTATATTATATTTTATATTTATTATATTTTTATTATTTTTGAAATTTTAGAAAATACCTTATATTTAATATTCAATGTTTTATATTATAAATGTTAGATGTTTTTGGAACATCTCCTACTCGTTCAATATTAAAAGCCGACATCAGTTTTTCAAAGTTTATTTCTCTACCAAAAAAATGTCTAATACATTTTATTTAAACAAATTTAATCGAAATTAAATTCATTTATTTTTTTACTTTTGAAGAACTATTTATTCCATAAATCTCAAACTGGTATAATAAAAATAAATATATGGTATTAATAATCCATTTGACTTTTTTTTTAATTTCTGACAATTAAATAATTTCATTTTTTTAATTTAAATTTACGAAATTTTATCATAGTTAATATACCTTTATTTAGTTCTTGATTTTTTTTTATGTTAAAATGATACTTTGAATTCAATTATTTCAATGTTTGATTGTAAAAATGAGAGGTGTGACCAGACCGGCAACAATGGCAGCGAGCCCGGTGGTGATTCTACAGGAAAAGTTTACAAGTTGTCGAATCTAAATTCTGCGAATGAAGCTCTCCAGGAGAAATTAAAAGATTGTTATGAAAAAATAACCAATTTAAATCGACAGTTGGAAGAAGAAAAGGCAGCTCACGAACATGCAATGAAAAAAAAACAGTAGATACATGTGAAATCGGTTGTCAAATCGCGATGCTAGTGACCGAAACTGATTATGAATCGATTTCCGAAATAGAAAAAGTCACTAATATTGAAAGTTTTGAACCTTGTTGAAACGATTCAAAATGATTTTAAAAGGTCAAATAATTGTTTAGCAAATATTTGAACATTGACTGAAAACGTCGAAAATGATAAACATAGAATTTCAAATGTAATTCAAATAATATAATCAAATTGATAAAATGTCGTTTTGGAACGATCCTTACGCAATAATTCGTCAATCAATCAAAGGATCGAGCATAAAACATATTCTATTCAAGTAAACCAAATCAGTCATCAGAAATAATCGCCGATATTAACGAATTCAAAATCTTTCTGAATTCATTACTCCAATTGCAACAATCATTTAAAGAAAATCTCTCGCAATATTCCTCAAACAACAGCAACAATAACGACAAATTAATCACTAAATCGAAATTATCAGAACTCAAACAGCAAATGGAAATAATGGAACAAATCCTCACAAACGAATCTTATTTCAAATCGATTGCCACAAAACTCAATCGAATTAAAACACGTCGAAATTATCTCCGTCGAAGAAAACTTGCCCGAACGATCAAAGAAATCGATCGACAGAATCACATCAATAATCGTCATCGAATAATCGATGAAATTATCAACGAAAATCGCCAACGAGAATCGATCAAAGATGCCGCAAAACGAATCGACAGTGGTCCAATCAAATCGCGATTATCGCAAATCGATTCCGATCGAACGGAAATAATTGATTGAATCAATTTGATCAATTCAGAGTTGAAATTGAGACATTTGTGACAAAATAAATCAAATCCGTATATTATTTTTCATAAATACCGATATTGGAATCAGTAATGAAATATTTCGACATCGGAAATGTGCATTTGATTTAAATTACTCGATTTCGTAATTGTGATATCCTTCGTGTGATCGAGTGTGTGTGTGTGGCAGTCTGACGAATTGATCGGATATTGATTCTTTACACGCCCCGACTACTTCTTTTACCGTCTTGCGTTCCTCTTCCATCTCGAATTTATCCTTCCAATAATGATAAACTTTTTCTGCTCCTGCGTGACATGGAAGTCTGTGAGTCTGGATGATTAATTCACTTCTATTTTCTCTGGATATTCACTGACATTGTGCTTCTTTTGCCTGGCTTCTTGTTGTAACCACTAATAACCGCGTTTTTAGTTTGTCCGAATTTGCATCTTCATGTTGCATTTGACACTGAGTACATATATCGCATGTGCGGCGAGATAACATGTCTGCATTCCCATGTAATTCTCCTTTTCTGTATATCATCACTATATCTAAAGTACTAAGGTAATTTATCCATGTTTGGAACTGATCGGTTATCGGTTTCTTTGTATGACACATAAAGGTGATGGCTTTATGGTCAGTCCTCAGTTTAAATCTTTTTCCATATAAACAATGATTAAAATGCTGACAGAAATGATAAATGGCTAACAATTCCTTCGTCGTTATGCAATACCTTTTCTCATGTGCCCCATTGAATGCGACTCGTACGCGATTACTTGTTCTCGTCAAGTTTCGCCAACTTGTGATAGTACTGCTCCAATACTGTCAAAGCTGGCATCCGTATCCAAAATAAACTCTTTATTGAAATCCGGAAATGTTGAAATCGGTGCTGTCCTGAGTGCTTTTTCATTCCTTGAGTCTGTCCATGTTATTTTTTCTTATTTGCGGGGTCTGTGTACCTTCATTGTTCACTACGCCTCCTAAGAAACAAAATTGACCACTTTTTGTAGAGAATATAGTTTTCTCTTGTGACTCCTTTTCCAATTCTACCTGGTAATATACATTACCCAAGTCAATTGTCCTGAAGTACCTTGTGTCGTGTATATTATCCATTAATTATTCCATATTGGGCATTGAAAATGCTTGTCTTTCTGAGATCTGATTCAGTTGTCTGAAATCCATGCATAATCTTATCTAATCTGTATTCTTTTTCCATACGCATACAAGTGGTATATTCCAAGGTGAATTACAACATCGGATTATTCCATTTTCCTCCAAGTTTTTGATGGCTTCGTCTTATTTAGATTGTAAATGCTCCGCTTATTCTCCTTGGTTTGATGTTTTTCGGCTTACCTTTTGTTTTTATCTCGTGTTTGATAATGTCTGTTCTTCCGATATCCGATTCATTTGCCATAAATATCTTACTGTATTGTGTGATTAACCCTTGTAAGTCCTTTCTTTGGCCAATTTCTATCTGTTCCTTTACTACTCTTAATCTTTGATCATTTGTTATTATTTCCCCAAATTTTGCTTCTAACTTGTACATCATGTGTATCCTCTGAAACTCTTCTTTTCTTTCTTCCATTTCCGTTAACCAGATAAGTCATATACCGAAACTCCTTTGTAACGGTACGCCTCATATCATCCGCGGTCTTAACTGTTCTACCACTACAAACTTTATCTTCTGACCTACAAACAGTCTGACCTACCTTAAAAATTACGTCAACTTCTCCAACAACATTTATCTGAGCACCTTTAGCTGCTGTCAATCTCTGATTTGACTATATATTGTAGAATTCCTAAAATTTCTTGCCAGTTCCCTAGTTATCACGTTCATAGCCGCTCCGGTGTCTAGTAAACATTCGATTTCTTTTCCTTCTATTATTACTGTTATACTCGGTTGTCCTTGGAGTCTATCGTACTTGATTTTCTCATGTCTGTTTTCTAAGGTCATAATCCTATTTGTATCTTGTACGTGATTCTCTTCACATGTACTCTTCATCCAACTTATTATTTTTTTCCTTCAATTCTCGGTGGTCGTAAATATTATTCTCTGTCTTCATCCTTTCATCAATGTCTACGTTTTTATTTATTTTACACTGTCGCATTTCTTTCATAATGTTATTATTTACTAATGGATTATCTATATTCATATTTTTATCATCTATTATATAGTTAATGTTTTTATTAATATTTTTACTATAATAATCATATATGCTACTTTTACAATCCGGTTTAAGATTTACAAAACTTACTCTATTGCCAAAATCGGTTCCTTGACGACTTGGCGCAATTTGTTTTTTTTCTCTGATATTCTGTATTCTCCATTTCTAGCGCAGCCAGTTGACGTCCTCTCGTTATACCTCGTCTGAAGTCATCTGAATATTAATTTGCTCTTCCGTCTGTTCTCGGTCCACTTGTCATTCTATCGTTCCGTTTAAATTCCTTTTGCTCATACGTTTTTCCATACCACTGTCTTCCATGATTATACTTGACGGAAGTCTCTCTCAACTTATTATAGCATTCTTCATCTCCGTGACAAAATCCTTGACATCTTTGACATTTTACTGGACATTCTTTTCCGATATGACCCTTTTGACCACATCCGAAACATGTTACTTCCAGTTTCTTCTGACATTGGGATCTTACATGACCCAATTCATTGCAATTCCAACGTTTCCAGGTTGTTTGTTCTCTTTTCGATCCCTTTCACGACTGAATTCGATTTTTGAACTGAATGTACTGCTGAACCGCGCCAGCATAAGATGGTCTTACTGCCCTGACCTGGTTCATCTCCGACTATGTCCATCTATTTGATAATTGTTTTTATCTCTTCCTTTTCTTGAATATCCTTCATTTTTATTTCTTTATTCGTTTCACTATCGTTGTTCCAATTTAACAACAGACATTTTTCTATTTCATCGACGGTCCATTGGAAGATGGCCATTGTCTCAGCCATTTTCCTTGCTTTAGCAAAGAATTCATCTGTTGTCTCTGTGGTTCTACGAAACTCTGCAGCTTCTCTTAGGACTTCCATCTCAGATTGTTTCTTCCGTTTGAAGTGGATCGGAATTAATCTGGAGATCAACTGATCCGAGCTCTTGGCCAAGGCCGCCATGTTAGATGTTTTTGGAACATCTTCTACGCTTTCAATATTAAAAGCCGACATCAGTTTTTCAAAGTTTATTTGTCTACCAAAAAAATGTCTAATACATTTTATTTAAACAAATTTAATCGAAATTAAATTCATTTTTTTTACTTTTGAGGAACTATTTATTCCATAAATCTCAAACCGGTATAATAAAAATAAATATAGTATTAATAATCCATTTGATTTTTTTTAATTTCTGACAATTAAATAATTTCATTTTTTTAATTTAAATTTACGAAATTTTATTATAGTTAATATACCTTTATTTAGTGCTTGATTTTTTTTTATTTTAAAATGATACTTTGAATTCAATTTTTAATTTAAAATTTGAAACATAAATTTTTACCAATATTAAGAAATTATTTAAAAGAATACAAATTTTGACTAAAATCATTAATTTTAAAACTACTTAATCAGATCTGTTTTGATCAACTCATTTTTTTTACTAAAATAAATTTTAATTCAAATAAATTTATAAAATATATTTTCAATTAAATTTAAAATATTTAAGTTTCATTTTAATTAAATTTTAAAATTTTGAATTTGATTTAAAATAATTTTTTAACTATTTAAATTCTGATCAGCGAACTAAAAAATAACAAACTCATCATAATCAAAGAAAATTAATTTCGACAATAGTCATTGTTACGTCATGAAATATATTATTAGTTTTTTATGAAACAGTAATTTTCCCATGGAAAGAGTTGTCGATGAAGTAATCAAAATGGCTATACTGAAAGGATTCAGGGGAGGTGTCACCCTGATTGATGAGCAAGGCACTGAATTTCAAGTGAACAGACTTTCATATGCATATGACCTCTGAATCATCGACTCTGATATTGATCGAGCCTGTAAAAACTTGGATATACTAAGGAGCACATTTCTGGAATTTGGAATAGCAATAAGTGCTAGTAAGACAAAAGTCATGTGGCTTACTGACGAATCAGGCTTTGGAATATCGCAAGTCAAATGTGGTGAGAAGGGTGAAAGAATTTTGTTCTCTCGGAAGTATATTGACCACTAGTGGTATCTGCAACTGGGATATTAGTCAACAAATACGAAATGGAATGCGGAAGCTTAAAGAATTGTTACTTTCAAATTAGAATAACCGCTTCCAAAAAATACTGAAGAGAAAAATGATTGAGACTAGTATTTTACATGTGATTTATTATGGAAGTGAGTGCTGGGTAACGCCTAAAAAGCTTTCCATAATTGATGCACGAGGACAGCTCTAAAGAAGACCAAACTCGACAAGATACCGAATAAGGACATGACGATCAGACTGACTGGGGCAAGAGTAATTCTAGCCAAAAGACGCATAGTATTCTATGAATACAATTCAGGGAGGGTGTAACTGAGGTTCGAAGAGTTCTAAACTCTGAGATCACATCAGAAAATCACAGAATCAGCGGCCGTAAAAAGCAACTGATGAGAGAGCCATTAACTAGCGATGTGCTCTGCATATTCAACGATCCCGCAGATTTGGTAGAATACAGGGAAAGTCTATATGAAAGAGGGCATCTGGACAACGATGAGGAATTTAAATACCTGATCAAAAGAACCATATCTAAGAAACTGAAAGAGGCTATCGAGCACGAGAAAAAATATCCGAAACTGCTTCAGCCTCGCATCAAAATATTAGCTTGCATATTCCCTTTTTGCTTTAAAGAATTAGCTGAGCAGATGTAACTCACAAGACACATTAAGAATGTGCATCTGGATACGGCTCCGACGGCGCAGAGAGGTGGTGGTTCATTCATATGTCCCATGGAGATTTTCAACAAAACTTATAAAACTCATGGATGGATAAAACGGCATTTAATAATTGATCATTGAATCCAAGGTAATGGTACTACGAACATCCAAGTAGTACAAAGAGAAGAAACAAAAGACGTACTGCACCTTTGAACTTGAACGGGAAACAGGATATGCCAGCGTTTGTCGGTGTAACTGATGAGGACTGTCCAAGAGTAAATTCTAGTGTAACGCTGAATTTTGGGCAGGATAATATAATGGAAATATTTAATTTCCGATTTCCCCGTTGCACTAAGTGCGTTTATACAGTCAGAAGTCTCTAGAATCACGGAAAGAATGAATATGACTGGACATTTCTCAGAGGGAAACCAAAGCGTACCCATGCATTGAAAGCTCGCAATCTTGCATCTGAAGCCGTGTGAGAGGATCAGAAAACTTTGCATTTGTCAAATGGTTTCTACCCGATACAGTCTATGATTCACAAACCTGTGCCCAAATGCTGATTATTATTTGTAATACACAGTTATCCTTAACAGTCGGTGAAGCTTATTATTACTTTTAAATCTGCTTATATATGCAATCAGTTGTTATATAATCGATTAATATTACTGTCATCTAAACAAACTCAATAAAGTGGTTGAGAGCTCTGTTTGAAAATTAATCTTAGGATCTAAACTTCTGATATGTGGTGCTTCACAGGCCACTCTCTCCCAATAATTATTAAACTGAGCACACATAATTTTAAATTATTTATGTTAAAATTTTCATTCAATTTGCTAACTTTACTGTGATTCTGCAATAGTTTTGTTATTATTATTCTCCTTTATTATAGTTCTCATTTTGCTTTCTTAACAATCCTTATGATGTTCGAAATTTTAAATCTACAACTTTTTTGAATTTTGATTCTTACAGAAAAGCAAAGTTTTTCTATACATTATGCTATCCCATTAGTTTAGTTACAACTACGAAAAAAAATTTTTCTTGCCTAAAAATACTTATTAAAGCAATGACGTCTTAACAATTACTTTTAAACAAATATTTATCAATAAAAAACTAACTATTACTCAAAATACAGAGGATCATTTTTTAACACTTTATGTCATGGGTCTAAAAGTACCTATGATGCTTGTCAAATAAAAGACCCTTTGATATGCTTCTGCAATTTCATCCAATAATTTAAATCGATAAAGTTTTAGAAAGTAGTCAATAGATTGAAAAAGACTGCAGTTAGATGATTTATCATATGCTGCGTGCAGCAAAACTTAAACTTCCTCAAAGTCAAACTTCCTTATTCCTCTTGGCTGTGCTTGGTTCGGCTCAATCCTGCTGAAACAAAGCACGCCTTTAATTAACCAGTTTTTCCACTTACGCAGTCTTAGTGTTAGCTGTATATTTTGACTTTAAGACCATAACAATTTATACAAGTTCAAAGTACAAAAATGACCTACACAAATCGATCTTGACTTGAAAAGAAAACCTTGCTTAACATCGTATAACCAATTATTTGTTTCGATTTTAATTGATTAATAAAACCCTTTTTTGATATATGTCACAATGTGTTTTTCAAATTTTGAACTGTTCATGGCTAAATTAAACTCTTTTTAGAGCTTAGGCTTTAGTGATATATTAAAGACATAAGAAAATGCATTTTAAATTATTTAAAATTAAATTTTAATAACATAAAAAATATCTAATCCTAAAATCAAACTCTCCGAAAGCCCCCTGGAAAGCAATTCAAAGTTTAGATTTACAACCCCCGTGGAAAGATAATTCCAGACAAATTTTAAAAATTGTCCGACCGACTTATAAAAATAAAGATAAATTTGATTATTGATTACTAATTTCCTTTTAATCACTTTTAATTTAGATATTTCTTTATGTTTTACTTAATAAAATAAATTTTCGTTCCTAGTAAATAAACATAAATAAACTTTGTTAAAATTTTGAAATAATATTATAAACAATATGAAACAAAAATATCAAGTAATTTGTTATAATTTTTATGATGGGTAAAAAGAAAAATCATCCCATTTAATTTATATTAATATATCTTATTAAATGAGACGTCCATCCGTCTTAGGAAGTAGAAGCGTAAAAAATTGCAATGAAGAATTTGTGTATCCAGGAAATTATTGACAACTGTAAAAAAGGAATAATTAATTTACTATGAAAAAATAATATTACAGATGGAAATTTGAAGTTTTTTATGTTAATTATTATTAATTACTATTATGATAATATCTTTTTTCTGAGTGTAATATTAAAATACATTGAATTATTTTTTTATTAAGATTTACAATTTTATTAAACGTACTGCACGCATGGAGATGTGGAACATAAATTGTATTGTAGGGACAAGTGCAGGCCCCCGCTCCCGGATGACAGGTGCTTCCGTCCACGTCTTTACAATTTTTATCCATATTGCACTTCAAATTCGTCAATACTAAAAATAAAAATAATTATTACGTTTTGACAAATAATAAATAAAAATGTCTAGAAATATAATTAAAAATATAAATATTTAATTTCTAAATTATCACTTTTAAATAATAAATTCTATGTTCGAAATTTTCCGTTAGTTAAATTTAATAAAAATAAATTTTCCCAACAATTATAGAATATTTTACATGAATTAATAATTAATAATATTTCAGTAAAATAAAATGATATTATTTATTTTTTTAAAAAATAATATATATCATTTTAAATTTATTAAAAAAAATATTATACTAAATAAAATATTGAAAATTTAAAATTATCGAAAAATTTACGTTATGATAAAAAATTTTTATTGTTTGTAATTAACGTTCCTTTTTCTGTAAATCAAAGTTTAAACGATAATAAAAGCTGTTTATATCTCAAAAATATAAATGGAAATAATTTATATTCCCATTTACTTTGTTTAGTGTAAATCGGTAATAATCACATTATTTATTATTGCCAATTATCATTGTAAATATTCTTTAATGTGTCACATATTAACTAAAAGGATATTTTAAAAATAATTACAAATATGTATTTAAAAAAATTTGTTGCAAATAAAATAAATAATAAATCATCAAAAATTGTTACTTCGTTTAAAGGAATTTATATGTAATATTATTTTATTTTTTATATACTGTATTAAATATTAGTTTTTCAGATGATATTCATAACTTTTTTCTAATTAATTATTAATTAATTTATAATTTTATTGTATATTTTTATCAATTATATAAATGAAATTTCAGATAGTATATTTAATATGATACTTTATAATAATAATTATTATTATTATTATTAGCTATTATTATTTTTTTTATAAATAAAATTGTTTTTGAAAAATATTTATTTCATTATATATCATTAACGTAAACTGTATAAAATAATTATATTCAAAATTATATTGTTTAACAGTTTTTATATTTTAATTTGATGAGAAATAAAATAATATAATTGACGTGATTATATTGTAAATTATTTATTATATATTATTATATGTACTGTATTATATTACAATTTATGATATTATATATCATAATATTCTGTTATAAATATTGTATTAATGTAATACATATGCAATACGGAGGGAAATTCTGATGTGTTAGGTGTTACTTTATTTTCAATCAATAAAAATTATTCCAATCAAAACGTAATCATAATGTAAATATTATTTTTAATTCTTAATGTATGAGTTAGAGCAAACAATTTCATATATCATTGAGATTATTAAATTTTAAGATAAAAAACAATGTATAATAATATCTGAATACATGTTAATAAAAAATAGTTATCTGACTTTCTAAAAATTGGGAATAAATTTTGATTTTAAATAATTTTCCACTGGACCACCATAGAGTTTTGAACACGTTGACTCGCTGTCTGATATCAATCGAACGACGGGAACAAACATTCAAATACAAGAATGGAAAAAGGGCGTACGATTTCTTATATCACTTTTATATACTCTTCGTAGAAAGATACAACCACAAGATAGACAATATAGAACACTTAAATCTCACTAGGCGAAATTCTGTATCGACGATTGTCTGTTTAAAATAAAATTAAAGTTAGAAATTGTCAGTTTTTTATATAAAAGTAAGTAAATCTTTTCATTGATTTGACATTCTGAAAGGTAATATCCCAAGAAAACAAGAGAAATGTTGTCTATTTTCAACGTTATTGTCTTATTAAATTATATATACTACCCTAGCAATAAAGTCACCGGACATCTGGTTTTTTAACAACCTTTTTAACTAAATGAGTATAAAATATGAACCAATTTCCCAATATAGTGTAAAGTAAAAATGCGTATATAATGTCAATTCATTTTAATAATAACTTAACAATAAAAACTTGAAATCTCTCAATACTAAAAATTTATTTCAATCTAAGAACAATTTGAATTGTTTCAAATGTCACCGGATAGATTAAATAAAACTTTTTAAAATGATAATAATTCTTTGAAAATCATAAAGAAATGTAATTATAATAACGAACAGTAATAATTATTTTTGTTCAAATATCATATTTACCATGCTTTATAATAATTCAATAAGAAAAGTAATAGAGATGCTTCAAATTTCTAAATCTACGGTATATTATAACATAAAGATAAAATCAAGAATTAATACTGAAAAAATTGGAAGCATGGAAAAACTAAACATTATGGACTCACAAGACTGCAGGAAGTTGATAAAAATAATCAAGGAAACAGGCTTAAATCTTCAGAGGAAATTAAAAGTATTTTGATTTAATAAGTAAAGAAGAACGTGTCTAAAAATGTACGTAAAGGATGGGATACAATATCTTTCGCCTCCTCGTGATGTATGCCGGAAACTAGATTCACCTTCCTAGGAGAAAGAAGAATTCTAAGAAGTGATTACAAAAGAACAAAAATTCGCTAAGGATAATAAAATGGAACTGTTAGTTAGAGGCGACTTCAACTGTCGGTTCAAGCGATGCGATGAAAACAGCTCTGTAGTGGGTCCCTGCGCAAGCGAGATCCGCACTTCAGAAAACGGAGAACTGCTTGTTGACATGGCAAAATCCTGTGGTTTGCGCGTGGAGAATACATTCTTCAGGAAACAAATGAAGCAGAGAACGAGTTGGACTCATCCAGGAACAAAAAGGATAGAATTGCTTGATCTTTTTCTATCAGAGAAACACCGATGCAATAGAATGACAAACATACGAAGTTACCCGAGCTTCGATTGTGGATCGGACCACGACTTAGTGGTTTTAACCGCGTTAGTTCATGAGGAAATGAAACGCTCAAAACGCTTGAGAAACGCTAAGAACCCGCGCAAACAAAAGACACTGGACAGGGAAGCAATTGTCAAGAAGAAAGAGGCGATAATAGAATCACTTCCGCATCTTACTGTTTCAGGCAGCACTACGTGTAACTCCCTTAATCATGCAATCAGAAGCGAGCTACAAAGGCTGAGTAGAAAAAGGAAAAGAGCACCAATCAATCAGCGGTGGTTGGATGGGCACCTAGACGAACTTAAGATGATTACTAACAACATCACAATTTGAATGCAAACATTTACTTACAACACAAACAGATTCTTCACAACAATTTTCAGTGGTCATCTTTCTTTGATTAATATAGTTTTTGATTAAATATTCAAATAAGAATAAAATTAATGAATGGGGAAATTTTAATATTACATTTTAATTTCTCATAATTTTTATTGGATAAAAAGACATTATGTAATTTTTAAAATAAACATTAATTTTGAAAAATATTAAATTTAATAAGTTAAAATCGTTTACTAAAATATTATTCAAATTCATAATTATCAAACTTTAATTAATTAGTACTTTAATTTAATATCATTAAATTAATTTCATTAGATTCAAATAATTAATCAAAAAACATATCAATCCTATCTGAGTAGGAGAGTCACAAATCTAAACAGCATAAAAACAACAAACTTACAACATTCACAATTATCCCTCACAATGATAATCAGTGAAAAATGGGCAATACGTTCAGAATTCGTAAAAGACAGAAACGACACAACGAACTCGAGGTGGAAGTCAAGCAGACTTCTTATTCCGAGAAAGATTCGACAATGGAAACGGGAAAGAGCAGAATCTCTTGGAGAGCAAATTGAAAAGATCCTTGCAAACGACGGAGAAGGGAAACTGAAAGAACTCATAACAAAGTTACGTGTTCTCTGTATCACACAATCGAAAGAGAACACACTGTGCGCTCTCTCAACTCCGATAGGAAACGAAGAACTATCTGCACATTTCAACAACCTCTTTAGAGTTAATTCTCATTTAGACGAAAGAATTGATATCGCAGGGAGACATCCAACCTGGACACTCTGGATCAACCCCCCACCTTTGAAGAACTGCAGCAGGCTCAGATGGACTTATTCCTGAAGTATATAAATGGGGATGTACGAATATTATCTCCCTTTTGGAAATATGCTTCAGGAATATATGGAACGGTGTAGAAGAGTTCCCACCAAGTTGGAGAGAGGCCAGAGTGTTTATTCTCCTCAAAGGGAAATGATCTCATAAAGACCCGAATAACTATAGAAGTATTTTCCTACTAGACGTAGGCGGTAAAATCTTTGCGAGATTTATTGTTAATCGTATTACTCCAATAATTAAAGCATCACTGGACGAATGGCAATTTGGATTCCGGAATGGCGCAGGAACGCAACAAGCTATCAGCATCTTGAGCAAAATACAAAAATATCCACATTTTTGTAATCTTTATAGATCTGGAGAAAGCATTCGACAGCGTCCCCCGGGAGTCTCTCTGGAGCTGTTTAAAGAAACTAGGGATAAGGGGAAGAATGCTTGAAGTTATCAAAGCCTTTCTTGAGGGATTTAAAGGTTCAATATGGGATAAAACCTTAAAAATGAACAAAGAGGTTAGACAAGGTTGTGTTTTATGTTCGCTACTATTCAATATCGTCTTCGATACAGTCCTGAAACGAGCGATATAGAATGGTCTCTCAGGAAGAGCAAAGATGACTACTGAAGATGGAAGCTGTCTCGAGATCAACAGACTGGCTTACGCGGACGATCTCTGTCTGATAGACACCGACTGAAACAATCTTATCAGAAACCTTATTCTACTGAATGACTCATTTGTAGATTTAGGACTAAAGATCAATATCAATAAGACCAAAGTTATGAACCTAAACGGAGATACCAAAGTTCTCACCGCCGGACACCAGCTTGAAACTGGTATTGAGTGGGTATCCAAATTCGTCTATTTGGGTTCCACAATCTCCTCAAATGGCACTGCTGAAGATGAGATAAGAGAAAGAATTCAAAAGGGTACCTGGAAGATCACGGACCTCAAACCGGTTCTGAGGAGCTCCAAACTCTCTTTACGGAACAAGAAGAAGATTGTCAGCTCTTGCATACTTCCAGTAGTATACTACAGTTGTGAGAGTTGGCGAACATGTAACAAAACAATCAAGAAGCTGGCTGCCTTTCATAATTTGTGTACTCGCACAATCATGAAAGTGCAGAAGACTGAGAGGATACAGATGGACACTATCGACATTGGATACATGAACTCCTTAATAAGAGAAGGGAAGCAGAACAGAACAAGAGCCGATCTGCCGAAATTACTCAATGAGAGAGATGAACTCCTTCAATGTACGATAAAGATTGCTTTAAGGAGTTTGCCGAACAAAAGGAGCTAAATAGACATTTCGAGCGGGATCACACGGAATCCACAGTACGCATCCCGCTTCAGCTCCCAGAAGATGAAAAACCGTTTAAATGTACCAAATGCAGCAAAGGTTACAAAACAAAAAGATTGGTTCACTAGGCATCTGCGTAAAGATCATCGAATAGAAACGAGAGAGAATATCAATGAACATCCGACAGAATCATCAATGCAATCCAACAGAAGAAGCGACAATCCAGACAGAGACGAATAACCCACACTTATCCAAACGACCAATTTTCAGCCAGCAAGAGTCACCCCGACTATTTCAAAGGTGGTGGAGCAAACGACTTATCCCGAAGATACACATTTGTCTTTTAGGATCGCAGATCCAAATGCGATGGGAAAGTTCAAATGTCCCTTTCGCGGCTGTACCAAGTCCACCAATACAGCCAAAGGGATGCTCAATAAGGGTACCACAATTCATGATTGGTCGTTTGCAACAGGGAAGCCAAAGAAATTTCGGAGACTGAAGCACTCCGTCCCCGTAGGAGGCCTATCGGGGGGCAGCTAGCACTCTTTAGTTTGGGTGGACCCTCTAAAGAGCCTAGTGGCTAAATACCATTCGGAAGAGAAGGGTGGCCCACGTAAAGGATAAATCAACAAAATTGGTTTTAAATATTATAAAATTGGATTTTATAAGATTTTTATTAATCATTTATTTTAATCTACCAGTATTTGTCTAGGCTAAACAAAGAATAATTTTTTACAAAAAATTAAGATCAAGACTAAAATGGTCTTAAATACTTAAAATATGGTCTATGATACAATGGTTTAAGGTTATATTTAGTGATCAATAAAGATTTTAAATCAAGCGATCAGACGACTCGTTAAACAGTCGATAAATTAATTAAATTGGAAAATGATAATGATAAATTAAATACAATTTATTACGAATCATTATTTTCTTGAGTTTTTATTTTGGACAATCTAAAATCACTAGATAAATTTAAATAAGATAAATGAATTTAATTATAAATGTGCCTAGCACGCTGATATCGAGCTCCAACCTTATGATTCCTTGTGCCCCTCTGCTACCACAGACCGGTCTTCAGAGCAACCTATGGATCGGCCGGAATACTGTCTTAGATAAACAACTTTCATTTTTTCATTATATCTATTTGTTAACTCATATTTCCGGAGTATCCGTTCCTCCGAATTTAAATTCTCGGGACTGTGAATTTTCGGAAAATAGAGGAACGGATATGGAATTTTTAAAAATCTGTTTCCCAGGATTGGTAATTGAAATGAAAATCATAGAAATTAATTTCCCTGGAATTCTCATTATTAACAAGTATATATGATTTATTTAAATTTTTTATTAAATTAATAATAATAATGGTAATAGTAATATCACAATAGATTATTATTTTACAATGTATTATGTACATTAATTCTTTATATCAAATAAATAATAACTTTTCATAAAGTCAAATTAAAATGTAATAATATCTTTCGCATTGAATTTTTCAAAAGAAATCTAAAACAAGAAATCTAAAGAAAATGAAAAAAGAAAATAAATAGAGAAAAATAAACTTTTGTACGACATTTGAATCAAATATTTCTTTCACAATAGCTCATTTTGTGAATCTTTTTATACGTTCTTTTTCTCAAATAATTTAGTTTTTTAATTATTTGTTTTTTTTATGATTTTTATTTTAATAATTTATAATACTTATAATAAAAGCATACTTTAGTAAAATAGTTTTATATATCGAAAAATTTGGTAAAAGTTAGAAAATGATTTTTTAATTCATATAAAAATATATAAACAATAATTAATAAATATTTGTTTAATGAAATTAATTAACATAGTGTTCTTAAATTGTATTAACATTATTTTTTTAAAAGTAACTTAACAAAAATTTTAGCTACTTTTTAAATCAGTAAAATTTATTTTGCAAAATGATTATCAAGGTGAACCCTTTGGCAAAATAAAATCATGGGAAATATATTATTGAGAGTCTCCAGAATATTCATGGGATTATATTAAAAGAAAAGCAATTAAAATAATTATAATGATAAGGCAATTTGAAATTCATTTTTTAGTTAGATGTATTTAATTAAATGATTTTTTTCTTGCAAAAAAAATTTTCTGTATTTTAATTAATTATATTTTTTAATAATTTTTTACGTAAAAAATAATAAATAACAAATAGAAATTCGATTAATTGTTTATTTGACAATAGAAAATTAGATTTATTCTTTAATTTAAACGTGAATTGGAAAAAAAATATTTAATAAAAATAAATGATTAAATAAAAAAATTCATTTTTTAAAAGATGATAATTTATTTTAAAATTGAGTGAAAATTATTCATATTTAATAATTTTATCATTATTTATAATGTTTAAAATATTTATATTTAATATTTGAAAGACATTAAAGATGTGCAAAAAACTTTTTTAAAAATAATTTTATATTTATTAAAAATTAAACAAATAAATTAAAAAAACATAATTTCCCACAGTTATATTTTATGTTTTGAAATATAAATAAGAAAAAAATTTGATGAACATTTTGATTATAATGGCTAAAGTTTATTTATTTATTTATTTACATTTCTATTTAATTTTCTTTTATTCAATCAACTTCAAACATTATTTATTTAATTTTTGGATTATTAATAATTTAATTATATTGTCTATACTTTTTTATTATTAGTGAAATATAACTAGATCAATATTTTTATAAAATATTTTAATAAAATAATTCAACAAAATAAATCATTTTTATTAAGAACATTTAAACAAGTCTCGTTTAAATCTTTGTTACAATCACATTTAGAGTCATTAAAACTCTCAGAATGTCTTTCATCGTTTGTCATCCTTCTAATTGGTTTTCTTATTTCTGTTTTTAATCATGATTATTCGAACAATTTTTCTAAATTATTTTTTAAAATATTTAACCTAAAAAAATATTAATTAAAAATATTAATTTTTACCATTTTTCAATAAATCCAAAAATAATAAAAATGTCATCAAATTATTAAAAATGCATTTAATTTAAATTTCACTAAAAATTATTATACTTAATTTTAATTCTGAAATTAAAGATGTGAACATAAAATGATTATTTTAATTATGTTCGCTTAGTCAATCACTTTAAATTTAAATAAAAAATACCAATTTCCATCTGGGTGGGAGAATCACCATTCTAAATTCAACATACTTAAATCAACATACAGCATCACTACATTTACATATTCAAACAATTTAAAATATTCCTCACAATTTTTAAAATATTTTTTTGAATATCTCTAAAATTGAGACACTCACAAGTAACACTTCAACTACTTATATTTTATATTATATTTAGAAAGACTAATTTACTTTAAGTGGTTGTTTTATCAGTTTACAACATGTTTGTATACAATTTTGAAACATTTAAAAGAAATTTATGCAATTATTAGGTATAGTCATTACGTCTGTTTTCATTTCCTGAAAATCTAAAAGTATGCTTAAGAATCCTTTTTCAGTTCAAAGAATGACTTCAGAAAATGAGACTAATTAAAATTTTTTAAAAATTACAGAAATATTTAATAATTTTATTTTTTTAGAATTATTTTATTATTTATTTAAATATACGTTTCATAGATGATGTAAAATATCTCTAAAAACGATGGAAAAAAAAGGAAAAATAAAATAAATGAATATAAATTTGAGGTATAATATTTTATTATAAATATGAATATATTTTTCTTTTGAAATGTGTAGAGTTTTACAGTAGAATACTTGATGGATAAATTGGAAGGTGCACCTTTGGAATTCATATTAACTAAAACCTGAACAAAGAAATTTGTAGTTAATTCATTTGATGATTCAGTTTGAGACATACATTGAACAATGCTTGGATTTTATCTGATGAAGAGTTCCTTGCGACTTTACCTCAAAAAACTCTTTTATCATGACTTTCCCCAGCAACAATAAATTCTACGGATCACTTCAATGTTGAAATAAGGTTGAAACTTTTAGACTCAAAAAGACTGTAAATAATGAGTATTATTAGTAAGGATATAAAATAACCACTAATAATACTCAAGAGTATATAAATATATCAAGAGTATATAAATATTTAAACGAACAAATAAATAGCAGTCATATACATATATATATATATAACAAAAAATAGCCATTTTTCCAAACATTTATTTTTATTTTGCAATACTAGTTTCGCCATATTGGCATCATCAGTTGACTAATTGAAATTTCAGATTTAAGTCCCTTTTATATAGCGGTAGACTGTTACGCAATACTCAATTTAAGGCTTTGATATGTAGACGATATATTTCTCATTTTCCAAAATAAGGGAGATATTGAGGAGTTTTTAATATTTATGAATGGGTTACACCCAAACATGAAATATACTTGTGAAATTGAAAAATCTAACAGTATTTCATTTCTGGACGTCCTCATAAAAAGAATATCGATGAACTACAGTACACAGGTGTTTCGAAAATCCACTGATACTGGATTATACAGTGG